>JAPYZK010013753.1:0-10863 GCA_030522785.1 Platygaster equestris | reverse complement strand
GAAATACCCAAATTCTCTGAAACCTTCAAAATTTTTACAAGTTGTAAACTCCGAAACTTGACGTTAAAATTCTTCAACACTCCCAATTTTTTTTTGTTTTTGATTCGTCACCACTTCGAAATCCCAAAACTTCAGAACGTTTGAAATTCAAAAAACTTGAGAACATCTTAAAACTTTTGGGGGGAAATCCCCGTTAAAAAATATATTCGAAAACTTTCATTTAAATGCCATTCTGGCGGAAACGACTTCCAAAATTTCGAAACTTCCGAGCATTAAAACTTGACTAGACTGAATTAAAACTCCCGAAAAATCTGAAACTTGAAAGATTCCCAAATGTTCTAACTTCAAGACTCGAAAATTGTTCGAAATTTTTCAAAACTTCTCAACTCCGGAAAACTACATCTTCGATGTTTCTGAAAATTTCGAAACTCTCGAACTTCAGAACTTGAATATTCTTCAATACTCGAAAATTCTTCAAGACGTTCGGTATTTCCAACAAATAAGAATTAGTAACGAAAATTCGTTACTTGTTACTGCGTGAAAAGTAACTAGTAAGTACTATAAACATAAGGATAACACACCTAATCAGGCCAACAAACCTTGAAAAATTGAAGCAAATTTTTCGAAAATATCGCAGTCACGAAAATATCAGTCTGTTGAGAATCACCTATATAGTTATGACATTCGGATTCCACTTGAGACTGTAAAATAATGAAAATAGGACGATTTAAGACCACCAGTCAAGTTCCGAAAAAATGACAAAGTCACTCCCAGTTTTCATAAGCGAAGCCTCACAGTCGTTCGATCCATAAAAAATGTGTAATCTGTGGTATGAAACTCGTAATTTATTCCATCTAACCTTACTCTTCCGCCACTAAGTATATGTGCTATCCTCATCTTCTTAACATATTGTGACACGCATGTCGAATATATATTTCTCACGTTTCTCATATTTTATTGTTCCTTTGAATACGTGGCCGATAATTTCTTTGGTGGTGAAGGTAAGATGAGAATTTTTGTCCTCTTTTCGCTCTGCGTAAATGTTTTCCGAACCAAACTCTTTTGTCGCACCTTTTTCATGACTCTTTCGATCAACTCGAAGTGCGTGGGAGGACGGAGGAGTAAACAACGTCGAGAGTTACATGTTTGTTTTTCTAGAGACTCGGAAATTGGATGTGGAACATTTTTTCACGCGCGTGATATGTCCAGTGTTGCCAGGTGCCCCCTCCCCCCTCTCCCCCTTCGGATGGAGCCCCTTTTTTTCCTGAAAATCCGTCATTTTAATGGAAAATTTTTTTTGAGAAATTCGTAGACTTTTTGCATTTTTGGTGGGAATGAAATTAGGATTCTGGCATTTTTTATTGCGGTTACGAAATTTTTTGAATTTTTAGACATTGACATTTGGGATTTTTGGTAGTTCAGAATTGTCAGATTTGGAATATAAAATCTTGAATTCCGAGTTTGGACAATTCCTCGGAATTTGAAAGATTTCAGGAATCTAGCGATTCTTGATTTCGGATTTAATGTTTAGTATATCCGAAATTTAGAAATTTACGATACTTGGAAATTTTAAGTATGCAAAACTTCGACATTACAGATTTGATTCTTCAGACAAATTCGATAATTTCATAATTATTATGAGTTATTTGTTGATATTTGAAAAATTACGTAAATTGGAAATTTGTAATTTGAAGTTGAGAACTCAAAACTCTTGGAATGCAAAATCGTTTATGTTCTAAAATTCAGTACGTATACAGATAAAGATTCAGATTCGAAAATTTTCCAATGCAATGTATCCTATTACACTAGAAACTCTGCGTTTTAAATTTCACACAATTTCAAAATTCGTATTGAAACTTAAAGGAATCCAAGAATTTTAAATTATAAATTCCGAGAGTTTTGAAAATCTTCGAATTTCATAATTGAGACCATTGAAAATCTAAAACTTATGAATTGCTGAAATTTTTAGACAGAGGGAACCCTTATAATGAAGCGTGACGTCGAGCTGAATAGACAGGTAGAACGATGCTGCTCTCCACCGAGATAATTTTCCCGGATTTTAATCCTTATTTCCATAATTTCGAAAACACAATTTTTAGCAATTTGAAATTCGAATGTTAATTCATATAGACGCAGTATAGGGTATCGTTGTTTTTTCAAAGACGTTGAGTTACGCGGCATTTTTTTCGAGACGAAACTGTGAAGATTAATTGCTCTTCTACCTGCTTGACATTTCTGTTAGACCCGAAGAGATTCTGTTCGAGACATGTCTGTTAGATACCGAGCCCCCTGTAATATATTTTGAAATTGGAGAGTTTAAGCACGCGAAAATCAAAAAATTGTCGATTAAAAATTCGAGTAACCAAATTCCGAAAAATTCAGGGTGTTCCGGGAATTATGATTTTGGAATTTCGAAAATTTAGCGAATCGAAAATTATAAACTCAAAATCCAGAATTCGATGTTTCAGGAAATTTCAGACCGAACATTCGAAATTTCGTATTCCACAGTTTTTGCAAGCTTATGATTTTTGTACTTCATTACAAATTTCTGAACTTCCTGAATCTTTTTTTATATATTGAAATGGTATATAGTATTATTCGTATAATAATACCATCATTATATGAGAAATACATATAATAATACAATAATTTATAAAATATCGATATTTGTTGCACTATACATGCTACATTGATACGCGATTTTTTTTATTAATAAATATCTATACCGACATTTTCGGAAAATTATAACAATATTACTGAAGTTACCGAAGATATCGTCACCCTGAATTTTCTCTCCCTAAAATGCCCCTCAACGTCCGAAAAACCCCTAAATTTAGGGGGAAACTCTAAATTGGCATCACTGGATATATCCCTCTGAATTTAACTTACCAAGTATTTATCTTTTGTTATCATTTTGGTATGATGATATGGCAGAGAGATTTGAATCATTTTATACCTGGTGCCGATATAAAGCGTGCTTACAGCATTCCACATTCCAAAAGAACGACTGTTTTTCCTACTGTAAACCTTATTTAAAGACGTCACGGCACCCAGAAAAATCAATAATAATCATAAGGGGTTCATTCAAAATATTTTATAATATAAAAAAATAATTCTCATCGCAATATTTACTGACAGGAAAGTATGCAAACATCATGAAGTACTCATTTTTTTCACTCTAACCTCAAAATCCGTACTTTATATGTATTTTGAGGCTCTCGTGACAAAAATTATGTTCGCACCATGTCGCAATCGCCAAATTCGGCGATTAATATTTGAGTGAACTCGCATTCGGCTCGTTCGAAAAACCACCAGATTTGATTATTGCAACCTTGTACGAAAATAATATATTGTGCGACTAGTGGGAGGCGGAGAAGATTCTATGAGCAGGAAATTGCTGCACGAGCGTAGCGAGTGCAGTAACACGTGAATAGAATATTCTCCGTCGACTAATAGACAGACACAATACTTTATTCAACAACTACGAGGGATATGTGATTTCGGAACCTGCTGGGAGGGGAGAAAATAATGGATTACCTGATTGATTGACGCGACAATCTCCCTTAGAACTTTGCTACGTACTTTAGGGAGTTTGCAACTAGTTATCATCTTCGTTGCTTTGATTTTCTTCGGGATTGATTATGATTGTTTTCAACATTTTGTAAACAACAAAAACATTGCAGCAATACAGTTTTGTAATTTTGAAGTTAGTGTTAAAGATTTCGTCGTTTCGATATATGTTGAGTCGCTTGTGCGCCATCTTGTTTCCATTATTGCTGGAAACAAGATGGCGTTGACGTATAAAATATGTCTGTTTTTTCTACAAATCTCTATATTGCTGTTTAAAAACAATATAAAAATGAAAAGTAAACCATTCGAGGACAACATGGAAGTGATTTTTGAGTGGCAATATCCCCGACATTTGCGTTAACGTTCCCTTCACCATCCTGTGGGAGAAGTAACTCAACCCGTAGGAGAAGTACTCACTTCTCCCACTGATTGGTGTATTTCTCTTACGCTGTACGTCAACAATCAGGTGATTTATCATTACTTTCCCCACTCTCAGCAGGGCCCCGAAATGACATATTCCTCGCAGGCATTGAATAAAAACTATTCCCGCGTCCAAGTATGATGCAATTACACATTTTTCTGCTATATCAACATACCAAAAACATACCTGAAGTAACAATAGAAACAGTACATTTTTCGAAAAACTCATTACACTAGTTGTGAAATCTAAAATTCTGCAACATTCTTTGTATTGGAAGAATCTCTTAATAGATTTCACTACTCCTTAACAAGAGGGTTATTTCGACCACTTAGCTTGAGGGTTAACCCTCAATATTCAAAGGTAACCCTTATCTGTCAGAGTTAACTCTCAAGTTGAGTGGTCAAAATAACCCTGAAAGTCGAGGGTGAACTCTCAAGTTGAGGAGAATTTCCGTAAAGGATGTGACAACGTCTCGTTGAATCCATCATTCAATGACCAAGTCTCTTCTTCAAATTGTCAAACCGCACCTTCAATTCTCGTTCACACGTCGTCTTTTGTTTGACTCGGCTCTATGTTACTCGGAATTCCAATGCAAAAATGTAACAACTTACTCACGCATGAAGTAGCATAAGGCTGATGAGAGGGTTTCGATAATATTTCTAACGTCTACCACACAAATATATCAAATGACATCACGTATTCATCATTTCATCACTCATCACTCTTCCACCTATAGTTTCTTGATCATGAAACATGTCCTTTACTTTCTTTTTCTCTTGTATGTATCTTGAGTTCTACCAATGATTTTGAATCATGAATCTCTCTCCATTGATCCTGGCTGCCTCTCACGCCGATTTCATAACCTCTACGAATAGCTTCCCTCGTAGAACAGATGGAGTGAAAATTACATCGTTTTTCCTCTCAACGTCTGAAATGGGCTCACGTTGTGGTAAGAGGTTTTTTACAGGATATTGCAAGAAAGGTTGAGTACAATGTCTACTTTCTATCTCCTAAGGCGTTTCTGGTAACATCTGGTATAAATACGTAGTCTAGGAGCCCACTGAAAATTTGGTCCCCGGTCTCTTCGTTCGAGAAGGAAAATTTTTTTTCCGTGTAGGTTCTCAAATTACCTTGAAAATCGCGGATATTATACTTTGACTGGTACGGTTATTATAACGGATAAACCCCGATTACATATGTCGACCATTGCAACATGAAAATCATATTATTCTACTAATATTTTATCAGGTATTTGAGTACTTAAAGGTTTTTCAAGTATTACGTAACGCCCTGGGAGGAGGGAAGGGTTAGAAGTTACGGTTTGTTATTGGGAGCACACAGAGTTTACATGTGTGTTACGTAACAGTAATTTGGCTTTTTCTTTATTATGCGTAGTTGAGAATTTTTTTCAAATATTCTTGACATTCAACCTAAATTTCAGTCTGTGAAAGATTGTGGAAATATTAACTATTTTACGAAGATGCTCGGAAGATACACATTTTCGGACTCGAGAATTTGTGGAATCTGTGTAATTTTTCTGTATTTCTGCATCAGTTTTCCAAAGTTTTCGCATTCAGATTCCGATAATTGCAAATGTTGAAGTTGCTTAATTTGAGTCTACGAAATATTAAATTGGATTTTTCAATTTGATTTCGGTGATTTTGAGATTCCTCAATTTTGAGACTCACATTTTGACTTCAGTCTTGTCACGTTAGAATTTTAACTTTTCGAAAATTTTTCATTTTTGTTTCCGGTGTTTTGAAATTTTTGATTCAATTTTTCTTGCGTTCGAATTCTAAAAATTGGAAACTTCACAGTCAGTGACTTTTCGAATTGTTTTTTTTTTTTCTCGAAAGGTTTCCGAATATTCCTTCAATCGAAATTTTTAGGTTAGGTATCCACGCTTCAATGTATGAGACCGAAAACTTCAAGATTTTGATCTTCAGTTTTTTGAAGTACATGAATTTACAAATTAAAATATTAAAAATTATGAATTCGATGTTCCGATGTTTTAATTTGAATATTATGCTTGATAATTGTACTTTTCTACTTTTAGTCTAGCTTGATACTCCATAATTTGATTATTCTCAAGAATTCTGTCATTCAAATTTTCTACTACTTCAACTTTATAATTGACCCTCGAATATTGTGACGACTGTGAATCCGGAAATGCTGTATTCAATAATACAAAGTATTAGAATTTAAGAAAGGGAAATGTCAGAAGAAAAAATGGAGATTTCCAAATAACAAAATAATCGTAACGTAATACTTGAATGTTCCTTTTTGTTGTCCAATTCCAGTAGTTTCGACATCTCTCTGATGCCATTTTATTTTTAGGTCAAAAACCGAATGCTTTCAAAATTTACATCATTTTGAAACCAATTCGGAAAGTATTTTTCCAAAAATAATCACTCTATCAACACGAAATGAGCCCAATTTTTTGTATTCTTTTCGATCCTACGTATAAAATCCGGAATTCTTCGGTAATCGAATATTTCGAGGTGTGTTTTCGAAATCTTTATATACGTCATATTGATGTTTTCAATATTTATTTAATGAGTCATCAGAATCTATAAGCTTAATTGAATTTTATTATTCTTCAATTTGTCTATAGATTTTTGAACTACTAAGTTAACTGGAGTCAATCCTGGATCAATTAAAGTTATTTTGAAAAAAATGAGAAACTTTGATGCATCTACTCCAAATTCCAATATCAAACTTAAAACTTTGAATTTTAACATCGAACTTGAAATTTCATATTTGAACATTGAACTTGAAACTCGAAATTTCCACTTGAAGTTCGATACTTCAAATTTTAACATTGAATTTAAACAAAAATTTCAACTCGAAATTCAAATTCGAAACTTATAACACTTGGAATTTCAACTTTGAACTTTGAATAATTGAACCACGATCATCCAATTTCAATTTTGAACTTTAAACTTTGAATTTGAAGTTCATACTTCTATTTCGAGCTTCAAACTTCCATTCTTAACTATACATCTCTAATTCAAACCTTAAACTTGAAATGCTAACTCCAAACTTCAAGTATGAACTAGACTTTATATTTCAGCATCAAAATCGGACTGATTCGAACTTTAAAGTTCAAATGTCAAACTCCAAACTTTACATTTTAACTCTAAACTTCAAACTTTCGATTCAAACTGTCAACTTCAGTCATAAACCTCTAATATCAAATTTTGACTTGAAACGTAAATATTCAAATTTGAATTCTAAACTTCGAATTTGAACTTCGAACATTAAATTAGAACTTTAAACGTTAAACTTCGAAGTTTGAAGTACACATTTTTGTTCTGAACTCCAGATTCCCAATTTGAACTTCGAATTTGAACCTTCACCTCCAAATTTTACATTTAAATTGAAAACTCTAAACTTTGAATTTTAACTGTAAACTTTTGATATGAACTCAAAATATCCAATACAAGCATTGAACTTTATGTTCAAATTCGAACTTTTAACTTTGAAGTTAGAGTGATAAACACTATTCGAAACTCGAAATTCCCAATTCAAACTTCAAACTTCGAATTTGAACTTTGAACTGTCAAATTTCCAATTATTAGAATTTTAGAATTGGAATGTGAACTTTGAACTTTCAGGGGGGTTTGGAATCACTAACCCCCCCCCCCCCCCTCCCCACACTAGATTCGCCGCTGATACTTTAATTCCACGAAAAAATTAGTGTTTGAAATTCGGCAATTTTGTATTTATTTTCCGAAATTCATATCTAACTTCCTCAAATCATCGAAGAATTCTGGACCTTCAGACGATTTTAAACGTAGAACCGGGAATTTCAAGTTTATTGAGTGATCATACTTTTGGGATATCGATGTTTCCACATTTATAAGTCATATAATATACAGTTTCCACAGTAGAATAAGCTATATTGTTTGTGTTTAAAAATCGTCAGTATATATGTGCAGTATTTTGATTATCCGTTCGTTCCAAGATTAAGTTGACCAGTCATCACAAGTAATATTTCGTCCAGAAAACCCGTCCAAACCACCAGAATGTACACGATTACTGAATAACGTAACCGTCAACATTTTCTGTCGGCACATGAACCGCCAATTCAATATTTATTTTTTATATCTACCTCATATACAACTAATCTCATGTACATTCAGCTGTGAATACTGTTGTGATGTTTCTCTATTTTCGCTTCTGAAAAAAATTCGACCGAATACCTGCGGAAAATGCCTGACTTCGGAACCCTGCTGAGGAATGATTTACTTTGATGTCAGCGTGGGAGAAACAGCATCTTATCCCACGGGTGTGATAGAGTTGGGATAAAATGAGTTCAGGGTTTTCTTTCTTATTTAAGGGGAATATGAGGGGGAAATTTGAGGAGATTAAAAATCTAAAAAAAATATTCCAGGAGAACATTTTTACCATAACTCGAGTCAACTCGAGAAACTCTGTAAATAAGTAGAATGATTTGAAATCATGTGCGGAATCGACATTTCAAATTGAATGCTTCCACATTTATTAACGAAATATTAAAAATTGATACAAATTTCAAAATCATTTCTGAACTTGTAAAGAAATATTGTAAACACTTATTGCGAGTTTTTTTATTGATCATAAAAACTGTACGACGTGACGTCATTGTGACATCTCTGTGACGTCACAGTGACGTCAGCAAAGGCGACCGTTTTGACGTCATAGTGACGCCATTGTTACGTCACAATTTACATCACGGTGACGTCACGGTAACGTTAAAGTGACGTCACCAAAGGCGGTCGTTTTGACGTCAAAGTGACGCCATTGTAACGTTACTGTGATGTCACAGTGATATCCCCGGTTTACTAGGTAATGTACGAGTAAAACATAACGTAAGGGCCAGTATCGAGTCATAGTCCATGGATATTAATTAGCCTAATCCGCTTATAGGTGCAATATATGGCGGTCCATGTTTCAGCGGGTCCCCTAGTCGCATACTACTCACGGTATTCGAATAAAATACTCGATATCGTGTGCGACAACGGAGAACATTCCAACTCCACGCTTATGGAATCTTCTTCTTCGACCCCTTGTCGCACAATATACTATTATGTTGCAAATACCTAGTAATGACCAGGAAGAGCTTGGAATTACTTTTTGACACAGGAAGGTCGGCGCATCGTAAGATCAACGTCAACGCAGTGACATAAAGATAACTAATTGTCATTGTGTCAATAACCAAATGTTGTCTTCCCTTGATAATTCTCTTTGCAGTGAGGTTATTTGACAGTGTTGCCAGTTTGTGGGGGTTCCTTTTGAATTTAGTGGGGTTATTTACTCATTTAAGCAGAATTTTGGGGGACAAAATGTTTGATTGAGGGGGAAATTTAAGGTATTGCAGAATGTTTAGGGGGATTACAAATCCTCAAAAAAGCGTTTCAGGAGAACATTTTTTCCAGCGCTTAGGAGTAGCGATACCTGTAGATGGGTCAAAAAGATTAAAAACCTTTTTATTGTTGAAAAGAATAGTTCAAAGTGTCTGTAACACGAAACGAATGAGTATGTCTATTCGAATCTTTCCCTGCGATCATTGAAGCTAAGCGCGCCACAGTTCCTGAATATGTCAAGAGAATCGGAAAGCGCGGCTAGACAAATGGCACATCAAAATGAGTTTTCCGAGAGTTCTAAGGGAGCACTGTAGTATTTCTTTAACTTAACGATCTATTTGCAATGCCGAATATTTCATATTTGTCAGCCAGTAACGGAAAAACATCATTTCCATCCGACAGAACGAACGTGATTTTCTTTGAACTTCATTTTTTGAGAAATGAAACTTTCAGCGTTTGTTCTAAACACATTTTACTCCGACTTGACAGTGCCGAAATTTTCAAACTATCGATTGTGCATTACATTCATTGCATTTTCACAAATCGTATCATTCTAAGAATATAAGCGTCACAGGTGAAATTACACTAATTGACTAAAAATCATAAAATTTTTGGATGTTTTGGATAAACATAACTTGACTCATTCTGTACGCAATTCCACGTGTCACTTTGGATCGAACATGTGTAGGGTGCTGTATCTCCACCTTTTTCAGTTTTTTCTCCACAAAAAAATAACATATTGTTTTCCAGTTATGATTAATAAATGTATGAAATTTCCTGGGAAATCGGACTACTCTTTATTGATAAAAAAAAATCCAAAGGAAGGCAATTTTCGGTCGTTTGCAGGTATCGCGCCCCTTAAGTTAACTCGAGTTGGGTCACTCTGTGAATAACTAGAATTATTCAAAATCATGCGCGGAATCGACATCTAAAATCGAACGCTTCCTAATAGATGACGAAATAGTCGAAATTCCCATAATTCTCAAAATATTTACTAGAATGTTCAGAATTCCTAAATTTTCTCAAATTTTCACTCGTGACCGAGTTACAAGTTTTTTCGAAATTTTTAAATGTTATGAATTGAGTAAAATTTTAAGAATGCTTTAAATGCGCGAAAATCCGCAAATTTTCGATGTTACAAAATTTATCGTATCTTCCAGAATGTTTGAATTCTTAAGGTGTTTTTGGTTTCTGTGATTCTCAGCATTTCCGAAAATATTAAAGTCGTAGCAATCGTCAAATAATCCGTAATATCAGTGAACGGATCGAATAATCGGACGAGACGCGTGACCTCTCGCGGCCAGTAGAAGAATGGTTAGAGAAACCCCATGAAAGCGCGAGGACTACGTACGGATCAATTCACCGGTCGAATTTTTCATATTTTTCAACTCGCTGTTTCTTTACTAATAATAATCCGATTCAATCAATATTTATATCAAAATGTGCGTAATACTTCAGCGCTCCCGTAAAGTTCAGTTGCGAATCGAGATTTTTTGTTTATTTATAGGATAACAATAAAGGAAG
>JAPYZK010013733.1:0-12757 GCA_030522785.1 Platygaster equestris | reverse complement strand
GCCATGCAATAATTCTTCAATCTTATCACAGAAACGTGCGAGTCTTCCGTTTAATGCTTTACATGAAAATTTTTCGAATTACTCGATAAAAAAGAAAAAGAACGATAGGCATGTAGCAGATACAAAAATATTTTCATGATGACTCCTCAACAAAATCTTCCACGTACATGCAACTGAAAATGTAAAAACTTCCTAATAGCGACTTGATGAACTATTTGTTACCATAATAATATTGAATATCAAATATACCGTTTATCTATACTTCTTTTCATATTTTAATCTGAATTTTTTCGAGTGAAGATACACTCATCTTCAAATCAATATTGAATGAAAAGTCCACTCAAAATAAGTGAAATTCCACTCTTTTCAGAGTGACATTTCACTCAACAAAATTACTCGAATTCCACTATGTTTTTGAGAGTGAAATGTCACCCGAAAATTAGTAAGATTTCATTGAATTTTTACTCAAGTTCGATTTACAGGATTTTTACTTGAATCGAGTGGATTTTCACTCAAATAAATTTAGAGAGAACACCATCAAAAATAATGCATTACTTCCGAAGTCTACTGAAAATGACCGAAAAAACCGATTGCCTACAAATTTGTCGAAAAATCCCTAACAACTTCTGAAACACTCCAAACGTGATGCAAGTTACGGTTCTCGCGAACCCTAGCTCCATAAAATCTCTCGCGAAGCAAGAATCAACGAATTACGCGTTACGCAACTGTATTACAGAAGCACGTGTTATTATGAAATGTTAATAGCTCTACCAATAGTGAAACGAGGAAACAAATATTGGTGTTTACCCAACAACCTGGGCGACAAAGCTGAAGCTATGACAATGTTGACACAAATCGCGAGCGAAAATGATCGCTAGTTAATAATATTGACCATAATTATGATTTTCTCACACAAGTACTGTAGGGAATTATCGATATCGCTGTTTTTTTTTTAACATTTATCGAGTACGGTTACATCTTTCCCATTCTTTTCTGAAATTTTAATAATGCTCAAATAAAACGTCGAAATTTACGTGGGAGAGGTATAAATCAGAGAGAACACGAAAGTGTTAGATAAAAACGACTACAAAATTGAAAAATTATGAACAAAAAACCTCACACATGCTAATCAGTTTCTTATCACCTCGGAATTTACGTATATATAGTAGGATTGTCTTGAGATGTTTGACTCGTGATAAATTGGAAGAGGAGTAAGAGATAATTTCGACTTCGCGCGAGTTTTTTTTTTTTAATTTTTCAATTTGTGGGAGACGAAAGAAAAGTTTGATACAGTTGAAAACAACGGTTATTAAGTTGATAATGAGAAAAATCCGGCTATATTTGTAAATTAAAACATTTCATCCTGTGAACAAAAATTGCAAATTATTTATCTTGGACACTAAAATATTTTCAATTTACCAATTAGAAAATTCGAGTTAATTAATTTGGAATAAAATACTCGAAAATTGGAAAAGATGAAAATTCAGTTCAATGTTCCGAATTCGCAATTTCCATCCACAACCTTTCGGTATCATAGAAACTTTTGATCCTGAAAATTTATTTCAGAATCCGCAAATTTCAAAATCGGTTTGATATTCTGAATTCGTAATTTCGATCACGAACTTGAAATTCACGAAATTTCGATATAAAAACTTCTAACCCTGAAAATTAATAAAAAAGTAAAAAATGGGCAGTTTTTTCTCGATCATTTCGATTCTAATCATCTCCTAAGTGAGGCTGATGACATAATTAATGCAAATATTGGAAGCACTGAATTTCAATGATTTCGGGAAAAAAAAAACTTTCCAAATCAGAAACCTTCAATGAGACTCGAAAAAACTTGTGAACACGCGACGAAACATGGGTTTTTGCTATCTAAAAAAAATGACATGTGTAACCTTCCGTATTACTTGTCATAAAAACTAATCTTTTCTAGCTTCTATAGAATAATGCTCAAAATTCACGAAAATTACACTTAATTATTTATGAAATATTGAGCATAATCATCATACTGATACTTAGTGGGTGTGAGAATTCCTTATGACTTCAAATAACTAAATGAAATAAATTTTCAGATTCAATAAACAAAAAAAGTGTTATTTTATACTTTGAAGGCATACCAAAAAATTGAAAATTCGATCTAAATTATTTCTAGAATATCTCAAATATTATTTTAAAAAATTAATTCCATGATATTCATGATCATACAATTTTGTTCTGGGAATATCAAAAACGAAAAATAGCCTAAAAATTATTTTCAAACATTACTTTTCTCACAATTTTCTGTCTAAAAAATTTACCGATTACATTTTACGACGAGCATATTTTCTCAAGTCGGAAAAATGCATTTTTCATGTATCGTCACCTCGATAGTAACGAAAAAATCTCAAAATTGAGTCTTTCCTACGCGTTTTTCGCGAATCGGATAAGACAAAAGCCACAAAATGAGATAACGCACTTTCGAAATTTAAATGCCGTAATATACGAGCGTAAACGTTACATCATAATCGATTCAAGAAACCGTTGGGGCGTTAATGCAAAGTCACTCGGAGTGCAAAATGCGATTCGCAGACGTCCTGAACCTCGCCGAATTCGAGACCAGTGAAAGTCTCGCCTCAATCGGCAGCGTAGTGGCTCTCAATGAGGTTCCTCTGAGTCTAGGCGAATAGCCGGGAGAATAGAAGTAACGAGAAAAAAAAGTGAAACAGAAATGGATATTTTTGCGTCCGTGAGAAATCTTTTTTTTTTTTCATTTCCATTTTTATATGGATTTTTGAATGTCCATTTCAGCATTTTTACGAAACCTTTTTTTTTGGATTTATGTAGGATGACGTTTATTAATATTTGTACGAATATTTTGGGATTTCATAATTTTCGAATTGGAAAATTTGGATTCCGAATTCCAAATTTTACTCTGCATTCCTTCGAGTGCAGATACAATAAATTTGAATCGAAATATGAAAAGGATTTTAATCGAAAAATATTGACGGATATTTTAGATATTATTCTAAAATTCAAGTTAGTTCTAGTAAATTTTTCAGATGTTCGAATTTTTTTCAATTTCTTTCATATTTTTCAAATGGAAAGAATGTTTCAAATCCAGAAAATATTTTCGACATGAAATTAAATTTCGAACAATTTTTCGAAAAAAAAAAAAATATATATATATATATATACCTATACATATATATACTGTAAATTGATAAGTCTCTCGAAAACAGAAAAAATTCTTCTCTGGATTCTAAAAGTCTTTGCTATTTCGTGAATTTTTTTCATACTATTGAAAACTACAAAAAAATTCGAAATATTCATATTTTCCAAATATTTTCTGGGGTGGGGGGGGGGGGGGGTGGGGGGGGGGGGGGGGGGGGGGGCGGGGGGGGGGGTAAAAAGGTTAAAAATTGCGTGAAAAAAAAGAAAGAATCAAGACGCAGATAGAAATGAAGCTGAATATATTCCCCAGCATCTTCCCTAGTGATTCTAGTTTTAAAAAAAACCTTATAAAACGGTGAAGTACTTTTTATAAAAAAATTGAAATTTTATAAGGTCAATTTTATAAAACTTCTACAAAATTTCCATAAAATGTGCGATTTTCATCAAGTAATTCTATAAAATCTATATAAAAATATTTTTTTCATAAATATCGAATCCCAATGAAAAAAATACAAAAAATTTTCACAAAATCACTTCACAAAAATTGCACATTCGATAAAAGTTTAATGCAACCAATTTTATAAAAAAATAAATTTTGCAAAACACGCACTGAATAGATATTTTTGTATCAAGGACTTGAGGCGTGGCTTTTGGGACTGAGACCGACGTATGAAGCAAATTGAGACACGAGGCGCAACCGAGTGTCGAGAGGCTTCATACATCGTCGAGGGCCGAAAATCACGCCTCAGGTCCATGATGCAAACAATATTTTTTGCAAAACACGCACTGAATAGAGGCTTTCAGCCCCTGAAACAGCGTATTGACGGGGAACATTTGCGACACGGTGCAACGCGAACCTATAAATGTCAGAACAATATGGACCATATTGTCCCTGTTTCCAGCGGACTTGAGGAACAATTGTAGGACTTGAGGAACGACCATAGGTATACAATACCAAATCGCCGGTCGTAAATAGACGTCCTCAATGCGCTATTTCAGGGGCTCGAAGCGTCTGTTCAGTGCGTGTTTTGCAAAAAATAAAATTTCATAAAAAATTAATGATTTTCATGAAAGTTTCATTATAATCAAAATTACCAGGGTTTTCTTGTTTCTTTTCTACTTTCGACATTTCAAATACGCAGTGGATCCATATTTCACAACCAATCACCCTAACATTTTCCTCGTAACTGAAATTCCCTACAAACCCAGAAACAGAGAAACCTCAAGCGCAAAAGCCGATCTCATAACGCTTATGTCATGTGCGTATTCTCCTACCAACGGAGCGTAATAACCCGACTCACTTTCGTTCCGACGTCTCGAGGCGAAACAACGAATCGCGCTCCGCAGACAAAGCGACCGCGAAAAATGAAGAAGAGGTACAAAAAAGGTCAGGACGTACCAAAGTAGCCACCGAATCCGGCCGCGAAATTGGCTGTCGATGAATGAATAACGGGCGAATCGGATGGAGGATTGATAAAGGGTCGGTGAATAAATTAGGAGGATTTTTTCGGGGCATCGATCGTCTGGAAAAAGGAGTCGGGCAAAAGTCAGGAGGTGACGGGAGTCGGTCACTGGATCGGGGGAAAGTGTATCAGGACAACGTAACGCGCGTTACTTACGTCACGGCGCGAGTGCACTCTCGGTGAGTTTGTTGAAGAAAATGAGATTAACCCGTGAAATTTACCCGAAATCGGAATTAAATGACACTTGAGAGCCTGAGAGTGAGAAGTGAACATATTTCGTAAGAGTGCAGGATAAAACAGTGTGGTTGCCTCAA
This sequence comes from Platygaster equestris, assembly GCA_030522785.1. Classification (NCBI taxonomy): domain Eukaryota; kingdom Metazoa; phylum Arthropoda; class Insecta; order Hymenoptera; family Platygastridae; genus Platygaster; species Platygaster equestris. Next base: position 7,827 of record JAPYZK010013733.1, on the reverse strand, counting down.
CCATATATATGGTAATATTTGAGATAACAATATCTGTGGTTTGTACAACCATAGATATGGTCGTGCCAACCATATATATAGTTGTATTAACCACAGATATGGTTGGCGCTAATGTTATTATTCATATTGAGGGAACCATATACTGTTTTTTCCGTAGAAATGTTACAAGATGAGTTGAGTGTAAAAAGGGTATGTAGAAATATTGAGGGTGGTTACGGTTCAACTGATATTCCGGTTTTACGATGAAAAAGGAATTTATTTTTACCTTTTACGTAATTGTGGAAAATTTTGCCATTATCTGGAGCCATGGTTCGAAGTCAATCATTATCTATTTTTTTTAAGTGATATTTTTTTTTTTTTTTTTTTTTGAGTGAAAATCCTGCAAATTAAGATCGAGTGAAAAATTTTACTCAGATTAAGTGGCATTCCACTCGTTTTAGAGCAATATTTCATTCGAAAAAATTATTGTGTCTTCACTATGTTTTTGTAGAGTGAAAAATCACTTCTAAATGCTCGAGATTCCACTCGTTTTGAGTGAAATTTCAACTCGAGCTTGATTTGCAGAATTTATATTCGAATTGAGTGACTTTCCACTGAAAAAGATTTAGGGAATAATTGTGAACTTTTTCGTATATATTAACCTACTGTTAATTAAATTTGGGTTTTCGAAATTTTTGTAATGAAGTTTTTTATGTATGATTGGTCGGGTATTTTTTCGTTATTGAATTTTTTTGAATTTTTAATCGTATTATAATAAGATGAAAAATTGTTTGTAATGAGAAAAGCATCAGCATGAAATAGCATGTCTGCAAGATTTTCTATCATTTTGTGCCTAAACGCGTAATAGTTCGATCGTTGGAAAAATTATCCACGTAATTAATAAAAATATAACAACGTTGGTATACACCCTAAATTTTTTCGAGTGAAGATTCACTCAAATTGAGAAAAAATTCTGCGAATCAAGATTGAGTGAAAAGTCCACTCAAAATGAGTGAAATTTCACTCTTCTCAGAGTGACATTTCACTTAACAAAATTATTTGAACTCTACTGCGTTTTCAAGAGGGAAATATCACTGCAAAATGAGCGAGATTTCTCTAATTCAAAGTTGAATTTTCACTCGAGTTCGATTTGCAGGATTTTCAGTCGAATTGCGTGGGTTTTTCCTTCAAATAAATTCGACTATTGGAGTTCATTTTATATTGATCCAACCTAACCTAACGTTGCTTTGGATTTTTTGATAAGTGTGAAGAACACTCAAATTTCGAATGCAATTTTTCCATGTCAAGACGAACGAATAAATATGTTTTGAAAATGTTCAATGCAATCGAATTTTATATGGAACTTTGTCAGCTTCGGATAAAATCATGTCAGTTTTAGAAAATCCAATCGAATATCAAGAATTTATCGTAATTTTTTGAGATTCCTGCAGGGAATACGAAAATATTAATCGAAAACTTTTAACAAGAATCATTGTTATCCATAAACATTGACCATGAATTCCTAACAATAATTGTTGGAAACTCATGATTTCAAGACAATTATTTTTTGAATTATTCAAATACGTCCTAATATTTTCGGATTTCAAAAAATTTTGAAGTCAAGGAAGTTTGAAATCATTCGAGAAATTTGAAAACATTTGAAAAATGTTTTCAAAATACCAAAAATTGATGGGAATTGTGAAAATCTCCCAGAATTATAGAAATTCTAAAAAATCTACTAGACTTTCTTATAATGTTTTACATGTTCAAATACTTGCGAAAACTGGAACATTTTTGACATTAATTTAGATTTTTCGACTGTTTCAAAAGAAATATGCTAGAAAAACTAGGAATCAACGAAAATTTGAAGGAAGTTCGAAACACTAAAATTTCTAAATTTCATGAAATTCACGAGAACTTATAAAAACTTTCTAAAATCATCTTGTAAGATGATATTTGATTTATAAAAAAACTTCAAGGTCTTTGTATCCTCTAAACTTCTTCATAATTCACAGCATTTTCGAAATTTTCATAAAATTAAAAATTCGTAAAATTGAAAAAACCTGTTCAAAAATCCCTTAAATCCCTGAGCTTCCTCAAGATTTTCTTCATCTCCACTTAGAAAAAAAAAAATTCTCAACAAATCCTTACTAATAAATTATTCAAAAAAACTATGTTAAGGTTAGGTTAGAAACTGGACCGAAAGCCACACGAACAGACGATCACTCATCGCAAAAATAAATCAATTTTCAACTAAAATATCTCGTTTCCATCAATATACATCAACGTGATCGAATCAAAATTAAATCAAATAAAACAAACTCAAATCAAAATTATATCCATTCCACCAAAATCGAAATTTTCCGAAGATCTGCATACATCTCCATTTTTCCCTAGCAGGTCAAAAAACCATCGAAATCGACCTAAAATGCAGTTCCCTACATCCAAAACGTACTCAACCAAAAATCAAAGTTCCGAGGACTGAAAAATGTTGTCCGTTTTCCCAACCGTATTGTCTTCACTTTTGCTGGAAAATGATCGAGTTATACCGGGCCAGGAAAAATACAACATGGCCACGTTCATGGTGCTATTTCTCCTCATCACGATAGAAGTAATGGTCGTAAAAGTGGCCACGGCGGATTACGGGGACGACGACGAAACCGACGGCGTGAGAGCCGCTGATATCTTCTTCGACTCCGACAACTAGCCGATGAATAATTCAACGCTAGGATCGAAAATTCGCATTGTATATCCAAGAGCGCCCCCCAATTTGCACACGAAAGTGAATTTTATACAGAGGCTCATATAAAGGAACGTTTCCACATAACTCACTTTGGGAACCACGAAATGTTTGTGAACCTCGCGTTTTGTACGGATAATTACATCTAGTTTGATGGTTATAAAACATGAGTTTACTCACATTGTTGGAGTGTTGTTTTTTTGACCTTTCCTCGGGCGATTTTCCAGTTCTCTATTTACGCGGTGTTGAAATCTGGAATTTCGGAAATTTTTGACGATTTTAGTAATTTTCATGGGTTTTTGAGTGAGGGGTGGGGGGGGGGGGGGGGGGGGGGTTGGATAAACTTTTAAAAATTGTTCTCAAGGCCTGAATTCAAATGAGGATTTTGGGAATTTTCGTGAATTTTGAAAAAAATTCTTTCTAGAATGATTCGTTTATTTTGTGAAGATTTTTTAAACCTAAAAATCCATGAAAATAGTGAAAATAATAAAAAATCATCAGTTATAAAAATTATGAACAAAAATGAAAATGGTGAAGATGATAAAAATCATAAATTATAAATCCGAAGAATTGTCAAGGATAAGGCAAGTATAAATATATTTTTTAAATATATTTATACTTGTTGAATGTGTTGAATGATGATTGACCATATTTTCCAAAATTTTTGGCAGTTTTCATAATTTCTCGAATTCTTGGATTATATTTCCTGCATATTTTGTTCGAAAAATTAGGGGAATAAAATTTGCGAAAGTTTCAAGATTTTTCGGCAACTTGATAATTCACGAGAAATTCTGGAATTTTTTGTTTCATTCAATTTTGTTCGCTTTGGTTGTATATTTGTTCTGAAACAAATATCCAACCAAAAAAAACGTCCAAATTTCGTAACAACTGAACGAAATTCTATCAAGATCTTTCGTAATTCGACGTCCAAAAATGAACTAATCTAAGTAATAAACAGCAAAAAATAGGAACGAAAATTCGTTACGTGACTAGTGCGAATGAATGAGGTATTGCGAAAATTGCTTGAGTCATTCCAAATGTTAATTCGTTTTCTTCATTCCAAGTTCAAGTTCCTGAATGATATTATGACCATGAAACAGTTTTCGAAGGTTCGCGTGAAATTATGGAGCAGTGGAAAAAGTATTGGACATGTAAATGTTTTCAGGCTTTGTTGCATAGTTTCGCTTTGAATTTTATCAATAATTGAACTTTTTCTAGTTTTTAAAGGTTCGTTAAACAATAACATAGCTTTTTCGGAGTGAATAATTATTATCTTTTGTTTCAAAAAAACGTGTGCAAAAAAACTACTTAAAATACATACTAAAATTTTCTTCATTTTCAGAGAGGATTTATCAATGAATAAGCAATTCATAGAACAATTCATGGATTTGAAATAAACACTTCAAAATTTTGAGTCGAGATATTCCAAAAAAAAAAAACTTGTAGTTTAAGCTTCAAAATAAGATAAATTAAGTTCAGGAATTTTTATATATGTTCATACACATTTCAACTTCCGAAAGTTTCTCAGATTAAAATATTGGAAGTTAAACATTAGATGATAGTATAATCGAATTTACTATACATCTGAAGTAGAAAAATTTTTACTAATTCGGTGAAAAGAGCACAAAATGATTTAAACTCCATCACAAAACACATTTCCATTCTTTTCCCATAGAACCCTGTTAACACCATAAACCAATAAATGCAAAGGCCATAAAGTTATTGTAATTACGTAGTAACGAGCTGATTCGATTACGGAGGCGGAGTGGAATTCCGCGTCGCGGTAACTGAAAATTGATTGAATTTCCTCGCAATTAACAGGAAAGCAGAGAACGAAAGAGGAACGAAGAAAAAGTCGTTTGCAGTAGGCTCCCGGTGTGCCTGTTGCCTGCAACCGTTCGTGATCGAGAGCGCGACTAAATGCAGCGATTGCGGCGCGAAGGTCTGCAAAAAAAGCTGCTGTCGCCTCGATCAAACTGATGGCACTTGGAACTGTCTGTTCTGTCATCAAAAAAGGTTCCCGAATCAAGCTTCATTTGTTATCCCCCTATGTTATTAAAAAATCATTCTTATTACATCCCATTGACTTCTATCAATTCCCATTGATTCTCATCAATTTCCATTAACTTTCATCGATTCCCATTGATTTCTATCAATTTCCATTGACTCCCACAAATTCAGATTCATTTCTATCAATTTTTATCGATTCCCGTCAATTCCCACTGACTCGTATAAATTCCTATCTATGTCCATTGATTTCTACCGATTCCCATCAATTCCCATTGATACCCATAAACTGCTAATTATTCCCATCGATTCATATCAATTCCTATTAATTCCCATGAGTTCCTATCGATTCTCATTTATTTCTATTCACTTCGATCAATTCCTATTCATTTTATTGATTCTAATCAATTACTATTAATACCCATCAGTTCTTATCGATTTCCATCAATTCCCATTGTTTCTTGCCAATTGCCGTTGATTTTCGTTTATTTCTTTTGACTCCCATCAATTCCCAATTCCTATTCATTTCTGTTGATTTCTATAGATTATTATTAATTCCTGTCGATTGAATTTCCATTAATTCCTATCGATTCCTGTCAATTATCAACGATTCCCATCGATTTTTATCAATTCCAATTGATTACTGTTGTTCCTATCGATTCTCATTAATTCCTATGGATTCCTATCAATTCCCATCGATCCCCATTGATTCTCATTGATTCCAATCGATTATCATCAATTTTCTATTAGTTTCTATTCCATCGATTGAATTTACATCAATTCCCAATGATTTACCGTTGACTTCGATTTCCCTACGAAACACGTTGGGGCGCAGCCCTCCAGTTCTTGAATACAATAATTTCTGCAATTTCTATTTTCTAACGTTTTCACGTTTTGAAAAGTTTTGAAAAATGTTCTCGAACGTTTCTTTTTCCTTCGAATACATTATTTTCTAATGTGATAAACTTTGCGAGATCAGTACAATTTTATTTCGTGAAATCGACCAGAAATTTAAATATTTCAGAGCTTTTTTCGACATTCCATCAAATTTAAGATACTTTACGAGAATTTACAAGAATTTCCAACACTTGAGAATATTTTCTGATAATTTTTTCTTGGGAAAGTCAACAAATAAATTATCACAAAAATGGAATTAATTCTGATAATACAGAAAAATGATACCAACAAAAAAAAATGTATGAACCTTCAGAAAAATTAACGAATGTTTGAACTTGGTATTTTTTTTCAATTCTGATCAATTCAGTGAGATAATCAAAAAATTTTCTTGACCTCTCGAATTTATCCAGTAAAAAATGTTACCGAATTGCCAGCATTTTGACATCAATAATCATTTATGTTGATTTTCCACCCGAAAAAATTCTGAGATCCATTAAATATCTGTTCAACTACTCATGTTTTCAAAAAATTTCATCAATTTTCACATTTTTCCAAGAGTTCAGCTATAATCAACTTCATCGATAAGACTTGACAAAAACATTCATGAATCATGAAGGAAAATGAAGAAAACTAATAAATGAATATATTCCGGATTATACAGAAAAACAATCAAGAAATGTGAGTCATTCTTTTTCCCTCCCAATAAGCAGATTGTAAAATTACAGAAGTTGGCTGCGAAAAAACGACGGTCGGATCGAAACATTTGGCGGCGATCCAGTCGGCTCCGATTCCCGTTTCAGCCTCAACACGACCAAATCCCGCACTCACGTTGCAGGTAAATTTGCACATTGTGTAGTTGCGAGTGCTGACGCGAATTATCCTTTCTCGCCTCGCATTCCGGGACGTAGCGATAACGCTAATTCCCAAACGAGTTCACGGAATTGCAGATAATACACGAACGGAATTCAACTTGTTGAAGAATTAATCAACTCATCTCAGCCCACACAACGTAATTCACGACTATGGTATTTGATCTGATAATGAGACTTGATCAAATGCTCATCCACGCATTTTAATATCTTTAATACCAAAAAAATTCACTGCTCAAATACGAAATTCTGTTTTCTGGGATGTGTGAAATTTTAAATCTTTAAATCTAAACTCAGATTTTCGAGGATTCTCAAATCCTTAAATTCAAATTTTTTTAGGGTGATTAATTTTAAAATTAGGAGGAAAGGGTAATTTAAAAAAAATGTCAAAATTGAGCTTTTGAGTCGTCTTTTGAAGACTCAAAAGCTAGACTGAAGCTAAAATTGACTCTTTTTTATTTTGTATCGCTCATTCAATCACATTTAGAATAATATGGAAAGTGATAACATCATAATCTACCGGTACTTTCCTTCATGGACAAATCCGTAATATTCACTCATAATTTTATGCATTTTTTTCATTATATAATTTTTTTTATTTGATGACTCGGAACCAGAAAAAAAAGACACGCGTATATACGTGAAATATTCTCGACGTTTGCGTCGGACGAGTGCACTTTTCGTCGCATTTTTAGACGAACTACTCATTTTGGAAGTCTAATATTGCACAGTTAGTCAACACTCGGCGAGACCTTTGAAAATCCCAATTAATAACTGTAATTGGAGCATTCACAGAATTTCAGTCATTCATCAACTGAGGTACTTTAGGGGCTTGAATGAGAACAGACACAATTGTGACGATTCTGTGAGAGTTTTTTGTATGCCTTTTCCTTCTCGTTTTTCGACTCCTTTATCATGTTGCCCTAGTGATTGTAGTTTTTTTTAAAACAGGCAGAACTTTTATAAAATCAGTGAATTATATTTAAAAACTCGTTTTCTTTATAAGGTCGATTTTATGAAAGTTTTATAAAATTTTCGATTTTTATAAAGTGGTTTTATACAAACTTTATAAAATAAGTTTTTTTTTATAAAATTTGTCAAAATTTTCATACAATTCATCCGTTTTTTCATAAAAACAATTGAAAGCCTCCAAATTTTTTTAATAAAACCTTTATTTTTATAAAAACTTCGCGATTTTTATGAAAAGTTTCATATTTTGATAAAAAAACTTTTCCGATGTAAGGAATTTCTCTTATAGTAATATCTGATACGTTTTTATTACACAAGGGAATATAAAATCATGTTCATAACGTTTTTCAGCAATTATAAAACGTA
>JAPYZK010013698.1:0-12221 GCA_030522785.1 Platygaster equestris | reverse complement strand
AATTTGAGCTAGAGCCTCATAAACTGATGAAAATAGTATATACATTAGCAAAATGATCCATAAAAGGTTAGAAAAATTTTTGCATATTTTCAAAATATTAAAATAAAAATTTTTATAAAAAAATTTTTTCATAAAACTTTCATAAAACCACTTTATAAAAAATGCAAATTTTATGAAACTTTTATAAAACCGACCTTATAAAAATTATAATCACTAGGGAGAACTCGTATTATCGTGTACAATTATAATTATTCCTCAAGTGTGGATGTGTATTTTTGAGTTGTCGAAGGATTTAAAGTTTTTAAGTTGGATAATGAATTGTTTTTCGGAAAATATAACTATCGTCACAACCTTTCGTATTATGTTTACTTGACTCGCTTGAGTTTCTTTCCGTGTTCAACTAATTCAGATGTCTCGATTGTTGTCATTTTTTAGGGTGCAGCAAAATATTTCCAGTAGGCCAAAGACGTCCAATATTAACAGATCTGAGAGTTACAAGGAGCGGATACAGCACAAGGTAAAAATCAAGATTCTTTTCTTCCTTTTACATCATTATAACAACACTTGTTTATATGTGAGATGGAATATAATTCAACACATAAACATAATACAGTAATATGGAATAAAACAATTTATGGTCGCAGAGGCTTGATGAATTGCATGCATTTTGTGCTCAAATATTAAGACGTTGTCGAGAATTAAACTATTATTTGTAAAGTATATTAGTGTATATTTTGATTTTTGCTGAATTTGTTATATTCAATGAAATGATAATAATATATGTTGTTTTTTCATTACAGCGGCTGCGTGAGAAACGTAAAACCAGTGACCCAAATCTTTCCAAAACAAAGTGAGTGACTTACATTTTATTATCAATAATTTCCAAAGGATTCATTAATTTTTTTGGAAATTCGATTTTCCAAAAAAATTCTCAAAATCAAACAGATTTCGTAAACTCGATTATTTTCAAAGTTTTTACAATGTTTTTCCTGTTTTTTTTTCTCTCGTCATCAATTATATGAGGATTTAAAAAAATACGTTTTTTTTTCACACATGCACAAAGATGACCCTTTTTCATGCACGAAATGTGGGCGCAAAATGGCATTTTTCATTGATATAGTATAGCAGTGCGGAATAAGTGTGCGCAAAATAGCGTTTTACGCAGATTTATTCCGCAAGTGTGCGCAAATCATCGCTATTTTGCGCATTGTTTTTGGAAATGTTTTCGCACCAGTTTTGTAAAATTTTCAAACCATGTAGGAATTTCGACATTTTGAGAAATTTTTATGAACTCCGCAAATTTTGCAAAATTTCCAAAATTCTCAAAATTTCCGAAAATTTCCAAAATTTTTAATATTACCGAAAATTTCCAAAATTCTCGAAATTTACGAAAATTTCCAAAGTTCTTAAAAAATTTTTGAATTCTCAAAATTTCCGAAAATTACCAAAATTTGCGAAAATATCCAAAATTTTAAAAATTTTTAAATGCCCAAAAATGTCTAAAATGATAAAAATTTCAAAAAAATTATGAAATTTTCAAAAATGTTTGAAAATTTCCATTTCAATTTTTCGTGCACAAAAGCGTCATCTTTGTGCATTTGTAAAAAAGCACTGTATGCAACAAATGCGCAAGATAGGGTAGCCCGTGAGTTTGAAGTTTGAAACACTCGACTTCAGCTAGCACACTCTCGAATCCGGCTCACGCACTCGACTTCGGCTGCACGCACTCGCTACGCTCGTGCGTTCACCTCTGTCTCATGTTCCAAACTTTACACTCACGGGATAACCTGTTTTGCGCACTTGTTACATAATGTACTATTTCATGACGCAATATATAACTGCGATTGATTTGTTGACACTTTCAACGATGAATACGGAATAACTTCGGAAATGTAATCTGCATCGGGCAGGATTCGGTCAAGTTTCGGGATCCCAAAAGTGCGAGCTTTCATTCTTTTATTCAAAGACGCTGATGACTTGACTTGTCCATCATCCCACCCGGCGAATTAAGTGTCGTTTAGCTTCGGTTCATTAGACCTCAAATGACGGACGATTGCCTAATGAATATTCTCGGCTTCATCATCGTGTAAGAATTTCATTGGTTTTTGATCATGTACATCGACGTCTATGCCCTTATCGTCGGCCTTTGAAGCTTTGAAAAAGACCTTTGAAGCTCGCGTCTGTCCATGTAATAAGTAGCATAATATGAGTTTTTGGCAAAACTCGCGCGCGGTTTCCACGCTCTCGTGGAAAAAAGACGCGAGAAACGCGCAGGCTCGCAAGCTTGGCGAGAAGAGAGCTTCGAAAAGGTGAAGTAAAGCCCAACCTCAGTGCTGCTCAGTGCGATGTCAAACGTTTCGTTTCGCGAACCGTTTTCCTTTTCCTGTCGTCACGCGCCAAATTTTAACTTTGACCAACTTTCGGCGACGAACGAAAAGTTGGAAAACATCGCGCATCCTAGTGTTTTTTTATTTTGTTTTTTCATTAATTTTGCAACCACATAATAACAATTCGGAAGAACAGTTGGACGAGAAAAACCTGGATTTGTGTGCGTCGCTCGTGCTAAACTCAGATTTTCCATGAATGACGAAAATTCGCGAAGATTGATGATTATAAATAGTGCCAGCAGCGCATATGTAACATGTACGAATTTTATTGACGTTGGTGAACTCGCGGGTGTTTGGCACGCGGGCTTGACAGGAAATTAATTACCAACTTGAATTAATTAATATGTTTGTTGCACGCGCAACAATCAACAAAGTTGATGAAGAAAATCGACGTTTATTTCCGTCTGTTTTTTTTTTCTTTCTCTTATTCTCGCTCGGCTGAGAGTTTTAGGCTGAAAGTTGTTACATGCCGTTCAATCCGAATCAGCGAATGGTTTGCTTTTTCGCTTTACATAAATGCGTGGGCGATTTTCCTCGTCGAAAATAGGTTACGAGAAAATATTATCGATATTAGCGCGTTTTGTCGTAAAAATAGACCGTTTTTCGAACCTTTCTACAGGCGCGGCCGCGAGCTTTATTTATTTGCTTCTTCGTTTCCTCTGCCGCCTATATGTATGATTGTTGTTGTGTTGAAACTTGCAAGTTGCTGAAGTGGGTTGTCGAACGACTCGATTTTTTCGGATTTTCTAGACCGCGCGAGTCTAGAATATCTCATAAATAACGTTACAAATTTAGGAAATGAGCTTGATGGCCCTTGAAAAATTATTTCGATATTGATTCTGATTTTTAAAAGCAGTATGTGCAGCTTCTGGTCCAGATTTTCACTTATTTCTCCACCCAGCAGAGATCATCGTTGAATGGTAGACTTTTACGTGTTGATTGAATCTTATAATTTCGAATTTGCAAGTGTCTGAAATGTCTTGCTCGTGTTTCACTATACATTCAAATAAAATGCCTTGTAAGAAGTGAATCTTATAAGGTTGTACGTTTCAAGAAAAATTGTAACGCGATTCGATCGATTATTAAATACTTGCATTCATACCTATGGAAGTTGAAAACATGAAAAGTTAGCTAGGAGTTGATAAGGATCGGGCACCGTCAAACGATGAGTGAAAATGTTCAAGTCAGCCTAAAAGCTCCGCGCTCGTTGAAACGCATTTTGAAGCTTGACTTGAAAAATAAACGAGCGCGCACATGTGCTATCATGATGGTCCGGAAACACGAATAATTATTTCCATTTCCCTGTGTATTGTCGTTTTACAAAATCTTGCATCAATGCAAATATTCGTACTTGAAAAAATATAAACTCGATTGTCTTGAATACTTTTGTGATTTTAATGGCAGTTTTTCTCGCCTTTTTCGCATCAAGTCGCTCGATCGCCCATCATCTTCGTTCGGGACAATTGTTTCTATCCGTAGCGTGACGGAAGAGAGATTTCTTGGCTTTTTCTCCCTTGTATTTCGGAATCGACGGAAATGGGACTGGTAAAAACTAGTGCGCGTTGTTGTTGTTTAACGAGAAAAATGAACTACGGGCCAGTGGTGAAGTAAATGATGATGGCATCATATTATCTCTTCTCCCCTTCTTACCTCTTTTTCGATTTCTTCTTCTTCTTCGTAATCTGCAGTTGCGTGTATCATCTTACACAGGGCCTTTCTTCAATAATTTGAATTTGTTTTCTGAATTTCACATTTTTTCGGTTGTTAATTTTGTGATTGACGACATGCAGTTTCCACAAATTTAATGAATGGTAAACTGTTTCGATATTGTAGAAGTCAATCGCAAACATTTAAAAACTTGGAACGATTCCTCAACTGTCTCTGAAACTTCAGGAATTCTCCAACATTTGTCAAATTATTAAGTAGTTTCATTGAGATATCGAGGAAACTTGAGAATATTTGGTAATTCCGGAGGATTGTTGAATTTTTCGCATATGGAGTATTTAGAGATTTGTATCAATAAATGCAATCCTCTAGCCAAGCACGTAGCCAGGGAGGGGGCTGAGGGGGCTGAAGTCATCTCCGAAATTCTGGGAAATTTGACACATCTAGCACATTGTAGAAAAGTATATTTAAAAAAAAAATAGTGCAACAATAATGATTTTCACAAGTAACAAAGTTTTCGAGAAACTTGATTATTTTCAACAATTTTGGGAATTTTCAGAGTTTGGAGGATTTCGAGAATTTTACGAGTTCTTAGAAGTTTAAAAATTTTCACAATTTCAACAATTTCAAAGTTTTAGCAAGTTTTGAAAATTCTGGGAATTCACAATGTAAGTTTTGAAAATTCTGGGAATTCACAATGTTTTCATAATTCTTGAAATTATGAGAATTTTACGAATTTCTGACATTTCGAGAAACTTGATAATTTGGACTATTTTCAACATTACAAGATTCGTAACAGTTTTGAGAGTTTTGAAAGTTTGAAATATTTGAAGGTTTTTGGAAGTTATTAAAATTTTAAAAAATTCGAGAATTTCAAAATAATGATCCAAAAATTTTGAAAATTCACAATATTTTTATAACTCTTGATATTACGAAAATTTTACACTGAGAAAAATCGTGTCAGTCAGTGCAACTTCATTTTTTCAGTTAGAAAACGATCAAAATTGAAGCAACGGAAATTTTCGTTGTTTCCACTGAAAAATTCTATCAGTCTAACTGAAAAACTGAGTTGGAAATGGCCCAACTGAAAAACTCCGTTGAGAGGGTGTTATCACTGAAAATTTTCAGTTGTGTTGACTGGAACTGACACTTGTTCTAATAGAAGTTTATTATAGAGGCAATAAATGAAATAGTTCATTCAGCAGGAGCAATTGAAATATCCGTCAGCCGGACTGAGAATTTCAGTCGTAACCAGTCCAACTGAAAATTCAGTTGGACGTAACGAAACTGACAGACATTTTTCTCAGTGTACGAATTTTTCATATTTCGAGAAACTTGATAATTTGGAACGTTACGAGATTTTTGATAATTTAAAGAATTTACAAAATTTGTATTATTTTGACAATTTTCAGAATTCCAAAATTTTCAGAAATTTCAAAGATTTAAAAAAGTACCGAAAATCTTGAGAATTAAGGCAGCTTCCATAACTCTCAAAACTTTTTAAATTTCACAAATTTCTCAAAATTCGGAAAACTTTTGTTTAGTTGCAACATTTTTAACGTATTTCAAGATTTTCGACTATTTCGATGAAATTCAAAGTTTAGAGGATTTTAAAAAATTTCAAAGATTTCAGACACTTACGAAAATTCTGTAAAAAATTTTCTAATTCTCTTAAAACTTTACTTTTTCAATTCGTTGAATTAATTTCGAGTGAAAATCACCGTAGCCTTAGCCCCTCCCCCCCCCCCCCCCCCCGAAAAAAATTTCTGGTTACGTCCTTGCCTCTAGCTCCCCCTAAATTACTGGAAATGCATCGCATTATTCGTATTATTCGTATTACGCCACTTGTTTGATAGAAAGAAAGAAAGAAAATAGGAGCTAGCTCATGATTGAGATGGCGCGTGTTAAAAGTTAGCCTTCCCAGGGGAAGACGACGCGCGTTTACACGAGGTTTTATCGATCCGGAGCAAGTCCGTCCCGCGGCGTCCTTGATTCGGATGAGAATCGACATGGATATATAGCTGTTTTGCCGGGGAGGATCGAGGGATTCGGGGCGGGGGGAAGGAAGGTTTATAAAAAATGATGACTCGCAGGCATCACGACCCACAGTCACCCTGCACAGTATAAGTACCCTTCTACTTGGGCCGCGTCAAGGTGTACATTCTAAATTATTATACTCTTACGAATGGTAGTCATTTGCTTGATATTATAGTATTTGCGATACAGCAACTTATTGATTTATTCAATTTAATGATAATGATGATGGTGATGGAATTGAACGAGTTCAAGTCGAAATATATTCGTATCATCTTAGTTTTAACAATTTTTCCTCGTCGTGACGCGGAAGCTTTTTTTAACGCACACAAATTTTTGTGCGTATTCGCATTTATTGATTCGAGGGCCGATTCTATTTCTTGGCGTGCAAAAAGTTGGGATCGAAAGCGGTCAAGTTTTCCTTGCCGTGCCTTTATCACGAGTATGTACATACGTGCTTGATGGGACTTGTGGTGGTGTTTAAAGAGCCGAACCTCGATTTAGTTCGCGTCGGTCAGTTTCGTCGATTCTTTTTTTATTTCGCGCCCTGCACTGCAATAACCCCAAGTCCATGCGAGGCTCATGACAACAACATTTTTCTCGTTTTTCCCATACTTGGACGCAAATTTCTTACCTTTTTTCTGTTTACCCAGAGTTAATTCTTTTACACTCAGTTATCACCTCAGGATACCATATTTTGAATTGAATTAATATTATTATATTATATTATATTTTAATCATAATTACATTTATTTATTTATTTATTTCAATCTTACAGGCTTTCGGCCCGATCTTTACATTATAATACAAGTGGTGATATTAATAATAATTGACTTCGTAGTATACAATCATTAAATTTAAATTAATAATAAATTAATTTATCACCATAATTTAATATAATCAATAATTCAATTCAATTATATTTTAATTGCTGAAAATGAACATGTTGGATTTCAAAGTCTTCCAATTCAAGAATTGAATAATTTCAAATCAATACATACAATATGTGTGCTGAAATGTATTCCAATCCTGAGAAATGCTGATTCAGTTTTGTCAACATAAGAACCAAGTCACAATTGGACAAGTGAAATAGTAGTATAAATTTCAAAAATAGAAAAAATAAAAAACATAAATACATTCCAATTATCAGTATAAATCAAAAGTATTGTGATTATTATGGGAAATTTCGAAAAACTAATAAACTAAATATCAAAAATAATTATGAGAAAACGATTCGTTATGATGAATGAAAAAACAAAAGAAACAGAGGAAGAAATTGGAATTGAGCGATATATCAAGTAGGATCGTTTCAAATAAGGCAAAAGAAGATTATTGCAGGTTTGCTGGAAAAGAACGCGGAAAACTTTGTGTAACAAGTGTTAATATAGCTTAAAGTTTGAGTAAAAAAGCTTTCCCGATTCTAGAGCAAAGTATTTGGGGCACGTGTGTCGAATAAGATGAGGAACTCGATATAGTCGGAGTTTATTTTAATCCCGACTTTTCCCTTGGCCTTGTACTTGTGTCTTTTATCGGCCGTCCCGATGCAGCCGTGCGCCATTTGTGAAAGCGTCATAACGTAATGCGCGCTGAAATCGGAAATTGAATATCCAAGGCGCGCATTATTAGTATTTATTATGCGAGCGCCATGTAACAAGCCTCAGAAATTTAATAATGTCAATGCACTTGATATTGTCCTGTCAAGCTCCGCCGCGCGCGACCTTTATTTGCACCAATAACGACGAGCCATTTTCCTTTTTTCTTTCGGCCAATAATCAAGGTGCTGTCTCCGGAGAAATGATTGTAATTTATTAATAGGCGTTGGTAACATAAATGAGCAAATTCACCAGCTTACGGCCCGATTTTTTCACGTTTCTACGTCATCTCTAGAAATTGACCATTTTCGAAATTCCATTTGAATCTTGAAATCTGTACATTGAATTCTACAAAATTTTACAGAATTACAATAATTAACACGGCGTATTTACCGAGTTTTGGTAAATACATTCCGATTTTTTCGTTTACGATTGCAAAAGAGAAAAGAAAGGATTTTGGTTGATGAGTCATCAGTGTGCACCCTTGAGCGTTGGAAAAAAGAAAATTTGGCCCGTCCGAGGGGCGATTCACTCTCCGATAAATGGGAGTCATGGGAGTCGACTCCCACATGACTCCCAATTTGGAAGTCATGATTCCCAATTTTGGGAGTCATGATTNNCCAATTTTGGGAGTCATGATTCCCAGCGATCTCAAACTTTGAACATGTCAAAACTCAATTATCTGTGATTTTCAAAATTCTCAAAAACTTCAAAGTTCTTGGACATTTTGGAAAACTTCGAAATTCCAACATTTTTAAAGCTCGCAAAATTTCTAAAACTTGTTGAACTTCAGTACTTTATAATTTCCTCAGAAATTCACAATTCCATAAAATTCCGAAGTTTCCAAAAGCTTTGAAAGTTCCGAAATTTTAAAAATTTCCAAACTTTACGACTTCGAAACTTCAACATCTTGAAATGTCAAAAGTTTTGGAATTCCTTTGCTTAAAAACTTCTAAATACTTGAAAGTATGCGGAATTCCCAGAACTCCATAAATGTCGAAACTTAATAATTTTTCATCTTTGAAATTCTTAAAAATTTCCTAGTTTTGGAAATTGTCAAAAC
Source organism: Platygaster equestris (assembly GCA_030522785.1). Lineage (NCBI taxonomy): Eukaryota > Metazoa > Arthropoda > Insecta > Hymenoptera > Platygastridae > Platygaster > Platygaster equestris. The sequence continues at coordinate 3,480 of JAPYZK010013698.1, read as the reverse complement.
TAAAAAATTCCGACATTTGAAGAAATTGTCAAATTTCGAAAATTCTAGGCTTCATAAGTTCAAAATATTCGAGCACTTTGAAACTTGCGAAATTTTCAGAACTATACAAATGTCAAGACTTGTTGATTTTTGATCTTGAAAATTCTAAAATTTCAAAGTTTTTGAACATTCTTAAATAATTCAGAATTCCAACAGTTTAAAAACTTGTAAAATTTCTGAAACTTCCAAGACTTCAGAACTCTATAATTCTTCGAAAATTCGAAGTTCGAAAACTTCATTATTTAAAAATTTCAAAGTTATACAATTTTCGAAATTTCGAGATTTCTAGACATCGAAACTTCAAAATACGTACAAACTACAAAACTTGCGAAATTTCCAGAACTGTAAAATTGTCAAAACTTGATGAATTTTTGATCTTGATAATTCTAAAATTGCAAAGTTTTTGAACATTGTCAAATAATTCTAAATTCCAGCATTTTAAAAACTTATAAAATTACCGAAACTCCCAAAACAGCAGACTCTATAATTCTTTGAAAATTCAAAATTCCAAAGCTTAAAAGTTCCAAAACTTCATTATTTTGAAATTTCAAAGTTCTACAATTTCCAAATTTCCGAGATTTCCAGACTTAAAAACTTCAAAATCCGTACAAACTTCAAAAATTGCAAAATTTCCAGACCGTATTTCGAAATCTTGAGTTTCGACCTTCAAAAATGTCAAAAGTTGATAATTTCCAATCTTGAAAATTCTGAAACATCTATATTCCCATATTTTCAGTACTTCTAATATTTCCGAAACGTCAAAATTTCAATTTCTTATATGTAAGAACATTGATTGAGGAACCCCTATTAAAATCTTCGTCTCAGGCCCCGCCAAACCTAGGGACGGCCCTTTCTGTGACTCCCATTATGGGAGTTAATGGGAGTCATGGGAGTCATGACTCCCACTTTGATTCCCAAGTTGACTCCCAGAGTGAATCGCCCCTCGGGCCCGTCGTTAACGAGATAGACGAGGACGACGACGATTGTTGTATATGTTACATTTGACTTGGGTTACAAAAAATATCGGGAATAATAGCGCGATGAATGTTGAGAAAAAACGTAAAGGAGGCGCATGCCAGAGATAATTTGAAAACCTCACAAAAAATCAAATGAGAGATGAAACAGCAAAGTTCAGAAGGGTCGTCGTCGTCGCCGCCGCCGCCGACGCCACCGCCACCGCCGCCACCGCCGCCACCGCCGCTGCGTACTTTGCGTTCGTCGCGTAGTCGCTCTCGACCTAATTTTCGCGTGAACGAAAACTGCGGCTCCTGCACTCCTCCCATGACTCGCGCGGAATTGCCGTCGTTTCCTTCGGAACAACGCGCCGCCGAGGAGAAAGACAATGAGGAGCAAAGTAAAAAGTGCAGCACGAGCCTCGACGAAAGCAACGTCGAAAATTTGACGACGACCTCTCTCGACCTCCCGGAACGCCGAACATGCTCCGAAAGGTACCACCACCTTGCTGCACTTCCGCGCCAATTTCCCAAAATGACAACGATACTTTTATTATTACGAATCAACACTTTAGGAGTGGTAAACATTTAATTCTTACAATTATTACCAGGATTTTTCGGCCATGACGCAACGATCTCATCTGCAATTCATATTCTGCAAAATACTGCTGGATCTCGATCGAGCACTCGTCTCGGAGGTGTTAAGTAAACGTTACGCTCGATCGAGAGAGCGATAAGACGGGTAGAAACACCAGGTAGAAACCTCGAGGGACCCAAATCCAAAAACGACAAAGCATTAATGACTTTCCAGGCTTTTGGAATTCGCTCCCTGCTGTGAAACTCGGAGCCTTATCGCTGCCGAGATCTTCACGGTAAATTAGAGCGCGCTCGATCGAATTACGCTCGATCGAGATCCAGCTGAACTTGAAAATTCTCGATACAAAATCGAAACTTGGAAAATTAAAGTTGGCTGTCGAAAAAGTTGGCAGCATTTGAAAAATCGATTATGAATATGTCGATTCTGTAATGTGCGTTCTCGAATTGACAAATTTCCAAGTTTTTGAAAAAATAAAAGCAAAGAATCCATGCGATTGATCTCTTTGCTCTTTTCCTGTTTCACGATGTATTTTGTAGTTACGTAAAAAGTTTTCCATTCGCGACCTTGGGAAACGTCGCCTTGGCAATCGACGATTTGACCAATTACAAAAGCAATTACCCATGTTTGCCGCGTTCGCTTCAACGCCCTCCAGCTTTTCTGCTGCTGCTCGGTCGATCGTAAAACCGGCCCAATTTCAGGATAATTGGAAACACTCGAAATATTCATGAATATCATATATTGTGCGTGCATTTGTTTTCTTTGCATTAAGAGGTACTTTACTCAATTGTCGTCCAACTTTGCGTGTTGTACGACCGTTGTATTCCTTAACTTTCGTGGTTGCAGTGCTCGCTTTCGCTGGAGCACTACTGCTGCAAGTTGGACGTAATAGTTCTGTTTAGCTCGAGTTGTTGGAATTGTTTGGGCGTCCGTGTCAAAAGTATGTTAATTGATTGCGAAGTTGTTTGATTTTGGGTTTGAAGCGAGAATGTGCTGACGGTTAATTGTAGGGTTGCTTGCAGTGACTGTGATGCGAGCCAGGGTGGGGTGGGGGCTGCTTTCCCCGGCAATTCCGTGGGCAGTTCGTCCAACAGCAGCTTGTCCACGCGGAGCCTGGACAGCCCGAGCAATAGTTTGGAACAAGTACATCCCGTGGCGTCGTCAGCGGCGGCGGCGACCACCTTGTCGTCTTCCAACGCCTCGCCTTCCTGGGACAGCGACGTCGACGTCGAGCCCGACCCCCCTGACTGGAGCCAGGGCGTCGCCGAAGACGTTTTGGCTCGACTCAGTGCTTCCGAGAAAAAGCGGCAGGAGGTCATCAATGGTAACGATAATGTTGAATGTTGTTGTTGTTCAGCAACCAAGGATGTAACCAGAAATTCCGTTCGGAGGGGGGGGGGGGGATAAGGCGATTTTTGTTCGAAATTAATTTCAACAAATTCTAAAAGTAAAGTTTTATTGGAGAATTGTAAAAATTTCCTGAATTCTCAGAATTTTCGTGAGTGTTTGAAATCTCTGAAATTTTTTAAAATCCTCTAAACTTTGAATTTCATCGAAATAGTCGAAAATTTTAAAATATATTAAAAATTTTCCAACTAAGCAAAAGTTTTTCGAAATTTTCGAAATTCGTAAAATTTTAAAAATTTCAAGAATTCCGAAAACTGCCTTAATTCACGAGATTTTCGAAACTTTATTGAATTTCTGGAATTTTTAAAATTTTTTCAATTCTGAAAATTGTCAAAATACTGAAAACTTTCGAAATTGTCTAAATTATTGAAAATCTTGAAATGTCACGAATTATGAAGTTTCTCGAAATGTGAAGAATTCGTAAAATTTCCGTAATATCATGAGTTATGAAAATATTGTGAATTTTCAGAATTTTTGGAACATTTA
>JAPYZK010013645.1:0-12399 GCA_030522785.1 Platygaster equestris | reverse complement strand
GAAATTCGAAGTTTTTATTGTGTGGTAGTGCTAACTTCAATATCAAGTTAGCATTACTACACCAAAAAAAATAAAATGAAAGTGCGACAAATTTTTGGTTCCCATAACAAATCAACAACAAATAAGCGACAATTAACCCACTTTTCGCTGACTCGAAATTCGATAGTGGTAGTGCTAACTTGAAGGACATGAATTCATGTGATTTTCTGAGAATTCGAAATTTTTAAATGCTCAAAAAAATTACTATTTTGAACAGGGCATTTTTTAAGTAATATGAACTTGGCCAAATGGCCACGTAGTAATCGGCAGCTGCCACGTAATAACCATAATCTGACCACAACAAATTTTTATAAATGCATGATCAACTTTCAACTAAAATCATGTTCAGAAATTTTTTTTAACAGACATGGTGGTCTCGAAATTTCGAAAAAAAATTTAACTTGTTCTTTCGAATGAAGCATTTCTGTGCCATATGGGAAAATTTATCAACGTATGAGTGGAAGTTTATCAAATATACTTTTATTGAGGAACATGTGTTGAAAAAATTTCACTTGCGATTTCCGTTCGATGAGAATATTTCGTGTTTAATGATTTTTGTCAGCATACAATTAAGAATTCATGGGCAAGTATATAACAAGTCGAATGGAAATGAACTATTCTCCGAATTACTTTTTTATTGCAAACGTTCAGATGTTTTGGTATAAGTCAGTCTTCAATCACGACCAGTCCGTAAAACAGATGTTGAATTGAAATCACAAACCACCATCTTTTCGAAAAAACTTGCGAACAAAATCTCTTTCCGAATACAAGGTAAAATCCGGTTCTCGGTAACGCCTTTCCTTCTTGCGAAGAAACTCTGCTACAGCTGGCCTGGGGTCATATACAGCTGTACCTACTCCATTTAGTGTCACAAACATTCTCGAATTCATGGTCTCATCTGAAGTTGACAGTCGGTGGTTTGATTTGATTTGATTTGATTATAATGCGAAATTACTTTTTCAACGGTCAGAGAATGAGGTGAAGTGATCAGTAATGAACACAACAGTTCTTGCAAGATCCCACATGTGACTGGTATCAGTCGTAGCAATTTATGAGACATTTTTGCACCTTCGTATGGAGTGTCGAGATCTCGGATTCCTTGCATTGCTGGCCAACAATCGCAAACATTCGATGAAAACTCGGAAACTTTGTCTTCACCAAAAATGGTTTCGACCAAGAATCGACCCTCTTAAATCATTCCTCTTGTGGTTTTCGCCGTTAGAAAGGTAGACAATCTTTTGATCAGCTCATTTTCCTCGATGTTAAGCCGGACTCCGAGAAAATCGATGAACGCTGATATTATTTCGACTCGGAGTGCAATCCATGATCGGGTGCCTGTTGTGACAAAAGAATGCGATACTTTGCGTCTATTTCTGTTGTTTTCTTCATTGTCAGTGTCGTCAGCGATGTCTCCTCGTAAATTTTTTTGATGTGAAGAAAACTTCTCTTCCTGTACACCTGGATATGGACCCTGAAGCATAAATTTTAACTTTCGGAGATCGTTTTCTTCCAAACTTAAAACATCAGGCAAAATCAAACACCCTTTTTGGAGATTTCTTTGCAACTCTTGCATGACCAATAAAATATCTGCCATTAAGCATGTTTGAAGAAGTTGTTGGAATTTCGATTTGCTCCAAGTATTGAGCATTCCAACTGCTACATTCTTGTACATCAGTAAACCAGGAGTTTTCGAAAAATGACGCCAGTACTTGAAACATCCTGGTAAATTGTGTAGGATAGCAGTGATCAAATTACTGACATGTTCAGCAAATCTAACTTCATACTTACCTGGGAATGAACGATATTCTGGGCAAAATTTTCGCATTTCTTTCAGTTTCGAAGGCGATGTATGAAAATATTTGGCCACAGCTGTGGTATTGCTCAACCAAAGTTCCATTTCGGGGACTGTTGCAAGTGCTGTTTCCATCGCAAGGTCAGATCTATGACAGAAACACCAAATTGTCATCAGTTTGTGTCCTAAGTAATTTTCGAGGAGTTTCCACAGGCCCGCTCCAGATCCTGTATTAGCAGCTTCACCATCAGTCGTAACTCCCACTATTGCATCAGTTAAAACATTAGTTGCCTCACACGACGTAACCGTGGCTTCAAGTAAGCCTCCAGCATCTGTCTTTTCTGGTTGCTTCGCTCCGATAAAAAGATTTTCGACGACTGTTGGATTTTCTTTCGTCACATATCTTGCAACGATATATTTCATGTCTTTGTTTTGACGATCAACATTTCCGTCAATTTGTAAAGACACGCAAGCTGAAGGTTGAAAATCGTCAAGTTGGACATCCCAGTCATTTGCATCGTTCAGTTGTGCTTGTACTGATTTTGCGTGTATTGTTGCAAGAGAACGAGCAGGCCACGATCGAGCTGTGGGTGTTTCTGACAAAGAATCATTGTTGACATCCAGGCATAATAAAATGAGATCATTGACAACTCTCGCACGATGTTTTTTAAAAGTATTGACCCATGGATGTTTCTCGGACTGTTGCCTCCATAATTCAGTCGACTTTTGAGCTTCTGCTGCAACGGAGTGGACACTTGACTCAATGTGATAAACAATTCTTTTCAATTTTTGTTCCCCGTCAACGCGAATTCCTTCAGCAAGAGGGACTGTTCCTCTCTTGGATACTTTGGCGGCTTCGTTTTTAAATTCTCTGCATATTGAACAGCAAATGAATGGTCGATTTTTTTTTCCATCGAGTTAGATTGTTTTTTGTAGAAATCCATAGTTTTGCAACATCCATGCAAGGTCTAATTTGTAGCCCTTGTACCACGTGCCGGATGTCGTTTTTGAATTTCCCGGTACTTCTTGCAGAGCATCACTTGAAAAAATATATAGAAAATACAGAATGAAACATTTTTCTGGTAAAAAAAAGTGTTGAAAAAAAGGTCATGATGTCTAGTTTAGCTGCAACAGTCCGAAATGAGTCTTAAAAATCGAAAAAAAGTACAAATGAGGGTGTTTTAATAAGGGAAGAACGTTTAGATGCAGCGTATGACGCAAGTACTTCTAATTTTGTGGCTCCTTTCGCGCAGAAAAGTCCCCTCGTCTTGCATCTCGCTGGTAGATAACAATAACAATTATCCACCATGTTGAATGGAAAGAATACAGTAACGGACCCGCGCGCAATGATAACGACTTATCTCATGTGTTTGTTACCCACAGTCACAGCAAGGATCAATTAACGCTAATTGACACGTCAACACAACCTCACTTTCACCATTTTTTTATGAACTCTTTTCCGAACAATTGCACTGATTTATCAAGTTTTGCTTAAAGTGCGGACTCATTGTCAGCAACTGTCTATATTTCTGGCCACTTTTTGTCACAGAAAGAAAACAATTTTTCAGGAATTTCCGACCCCAAGGTAGGCACTTTTTAATCAATTAATATAATGATCATTAATTAAATACTCACCGACAAGTTCATTATTCTCTTTGATTTGGGGTCGTTGGGAAAAACCATCTCCATCGTCGTCGATGTCGTCATTCGCCTTTGTGACGTTCCCCCGTTTTTTGAGTCCCTTTTTTTTTTTTTTTTTTTTTTTTTACTTTTAAGACCTCTTTCGATTTGGGTTGGGGCTGCCAAACTGGACATCAACAATTTCGTAAATACTCACCGACAAGTTCATTATTCTCTTTGATTTGGGGTCGTTGGGAAAAACCATCTCCATCGTCGTCGATGTCGTCATTCGCCTTTGTGACGTTTTTGGAATCGTTCTAACAATATACAAACAAACCATTAGTTTCATCGATAAATCAAAAGTGTCGAAAGGAGTTATCAGTGGCTTATGTACTTACTTTTTTGAGGTTATTATTTCCATTGTTTGGATCGTGATTTGTTGAGGTCTTTATATCAACTTTCTTTAACCACTTATCAAGAGTCGACATTTCAGCTTCTTCACTTCTTTGCGAGTATGCAAATGACAAAAGTTTCAAGAAAATGTGCAAAGTTGGTATTTTAGTAAACAGAACTGAACGCAGAGAAACGTGAAAACAGCAACATACAATACAGTAGTTGGCAGCAAACGTGATGTTCGAGAGGCGCGTCAATTCGAATTCCGAATGGAATATATCTTTTTCTAACACGTCAGAAAAAAAAAATAAAAAATCATTCTGCCGCATTAAATGCATTAAATTGCTACGCGAACACTATACGTAAAAAAATTGCTCGAATTTTTCTCCAAAATAACATAAACCAATTTTGCCTCACGAGAATGTATGTTGTGAAATCTCCTGTTGGTTATTCCCTATGATGTTTTCAGACTCATGTATGTACGTCGATGGGGGGAGGGGGGGGGGGGGTTGAGGCGTTTTTTTGGCCACCTAGTAAACAATCCTCAAAAAATGCCCTGATTTTGAAATCACAATGAAAACATACAATTTGAAAATCTACCGAAAAACTTAGGATTTTATTTATATTTTTGAAAGAATACAAAATATTACAATTTTCCAAAAAACTTGAAAATTGTTAAACCTTTGAAAAAAATTAAATTTTGTTAGGAACTCCAAATCTGAAATTTTTTCAAAAACTTGAAATTTTCCGGTTTTTGTGGAAGGCATCGAATTCCTGCAATGAAGAGTAATCGAAATTTCCGACTGCTTTCAGAAACTAAGAACTTTTAAAATTTTTATAAATCTCTCAAATAATTTTTCGATTTTTTTCAGAAAAAACTCAAAATTCGCAAATCTGTTGTAGAACTACAAATTTTCGAATTTTGGAAAAATTTAGAATTTTTTCATTACAAAAAAATTAAAATTTACAAATTTTGCTCAAATCCAACAATTTTCAACATTCTCGACAAAACTTCAACATACTTTCAATTTCTTAGGAAACCCGATAGTTTTAAATTCAGAAAAAAACTTTAAATTTCGAAAATTGCTGGGAAACTCATAATCTTCAAATTTTTAGAACTTAAATTTTGTAAATTTGGCAAAAAACGATTAAAAATAGAATCAGCAAATATTGTATATTAGCATGATATTAAGATTGTACTGAATGCAAATTCTATTAATTCCGTTCGAAAACCTGTACGAAATTAATTTTTTAATGATTTTACATAGTGACTCAAACGTCGCCTAAACATCGCCTTTTAGAGATGTTTTGGTGTCGAGATTTCGTCACTCTTAACTGTCTAGGGGATAGTAAATCTCTAGAAAAAATCAAGTACCGCTATTTCAAATTAAGAAGTGTTGAAAATTTGCATTTTGTCGTACTTGAGTACATTCAAACCGTTAAACTTGAAAATTGAACGGTTTAACTAAACAAACATCCCCGAAGTTGAAGATTTTAGTTCATAAATTTTCAAATTCGAAATTTTAGTCGTTTCATTCATTTTTTGAATTCTTAAAATATTTTGAGAATATTGACGAGTTTGTGAAGATCGCGAGTGAGGCTTTTTTTCTCGTTCAGAGGAATTTTGGAAATGTGGTTGTAGCTATTTTTGAAATTCGTGATATACTATACTTGCAAAATGTTGGTAAAATCCGAAACTGTTGAAAGGTAGGGTTATAATACTAATTCTAGAATGTTGAGAAATTGTTATGAATTAATAGGGAGCAGGAATTTTTTTTCATTTTTAGAAATATTATTAAGAATTTTTTTAAACTTGCAAAATGAACTATAATTTCCGAAAATTTTGAAAAATTGCGTTTTCTGAGGGATTTTGGAAGATTCTCAAAGTTGTTGGTGTAATTTCGTAATTTTTCATGGGACGATGATGCCATTCTTTGTATATCTGATAAGAGTAACGAATTGAACTTTTTCGTTTCAGTAATTGGGGGGGGGGGGGGGGCGGGGGGGGGGGGGGCGGGGGGGGGGGGGGGGGGGGGGGGGGGGGGGGGGGGGGCGGTGGACTACCTATGACCATGAATAATTAGGATTCCAGGATCAGGGAGTGACACGGACAAGATTACAGGGCCTCTTAAAGCAAGCCGTCAAAATCAATTGATAACGGATTTTTATTTTATATAGATTATCGCAGCAGAAATTTTAATAATAGCATTTTGATACACCTCTAATGAAAACATCATGAAAACATTTATTTTCACCGTTATAATGATTATCCCGCCATGCTCTGCCCATCTGTATGTGTATTTTCAGAGCCTTAAATGAGCCGCTAATGGGCATGCGAAAGAAATTGCAATTTTCGCTGTTTTGGCCACTTTTTCGCTCAGTTCTGCTGGCTTAAGTTGAAGGCAGAACAGTCCTTTTCGCGGAAATCCGCAGAGCCTAAAATTTCTCATTAGAGCATTTAATTAGCCTTCAATGAACTTCCGAGGAACACACTGTCGAAACACTGATTTTCACTGTCCAAGAGGTTTTGGCACCGTGCTCTGCTGGCCTCACCCACGCGCAGCGACTTTTCGCATGTTCGCAGAAAAAGAAATTCAGTTAAAAATTCGTAATTAGTATATTTCTGGAGCCTTAAATGAGCGTTTAATGTCTGTGCAAGTGGAATTGCGATTTTCGTTGTTTTAGCTACTTTTGCGCTTATGTTCTGCTGGCTTAGGTTGAAGGCAGCAGAACAGTCATTCTCGCGAAAATTCGCGGAGCCTAAAATTCCTCATTAGAGCATTTGATTAGCCTTAAATAAACTTCAAACGACTACACTGTCGAAGCGTCGCGACTTTTCGCGTTCTTACAAAAAAAGTAATTGGGCCTGAAGTTCGCGATTAGTGTATTTATGGAGCCTTTCATGAGCCTTTGATGTCTGTGCAAATGGAATTGCAATTTTCGATTCTACTGACTTCGCTCTTCCAGCTTAAGAGACGTTATTTTGACGCTCAACATAGCGAGTTTTACGCGCTCATGCTCATATAGAACCGCGGAAGGATTTGTGGCCATCCCCACTATCTGAGTTGCTTCTCCTGGTTCCAGTTCTTCACGCTCATGCTATATTAACCACTGATCTCTATTTAACACTGAATCGGCAATGGCCTATGAGTGGGGGTGAAAATTTGATGTCGCCATTTGCTCTGATCCAATTGCCGCGCACGCGTAGGACAACACCACCACCATCGTGTTCAATGTGTTGGTACTGTACATGAGCGAATTTATGTTTCTCTTACGGATGGTAGAGACAGGATGGTAAACCCGGGTGAAGGGGGTGTGCTTGAATTGGTAGTAAGCTCCTATAGTCCGATTATGATGCGCACAAGCTACTAAGTCGATTTGCTATAGTCCGATTACGATGCTTCGTAACTACTACTCATCCACACCACTGACCCTATTAAAGTCTTGAATACGTATCACAATGTCTCGCCTGCGTCCGACTTAAACTAACGTTATACATCGCGATAGATCGAAAAGTTGCGCGAGCACCCTAATTGCCAAGCTGGCCATCTGTCAGATTTGGTCACCTCGCGCGATTGTAAATAAGCATCGTAAATGTTTTTCGCGTTTTACAAAAAGTAATTGCAGTAGTAATGAGCAAGGCTAACATGCGTTAAAAGGCATTTTAATATCATGAAATGAATTTATCTTGCTTTCGAATTTCTATTTATTGTGATGCTTTTGACTTTATTTTTAAACCCGGTGTTGAAAAAAAAATTTTTTTCTGCAAAAAATTAATTTATCTTGTCTTTGAATATATATTTACAGTTCTAATTACAAAAATATATTTTTCATGCTTTCATTAAGCATCAGTTATTATTTTTCCAATTATCAATTTTGAAGATTTTTAAATGTTTCGAAATTTAGAATTTCAGCAAATCTTTGATGATGATGTAAAATTTTGATACGGGAATATAACTTGACGAAAATTTCATTTCATTCCTCTTAAATGATTTACGCATATGAACGATTGATATTATTGCCAGTAGTCGAAATTTTGTAATATTTGTTATAATATAAAAATACAAAATTAAATTTCAGAATTAGAGAAATCATTGAAATATAATTATTCGATTTTCTAAACTCTTGACATTATTAAATTTCAAAAATATTCTGGAGTCCGAAGACATTTAAACTTCAATATGTAGCTGTAGAATATATGATATAGCTATATTTATTAGTGGAATTATGATGATTATTATTACGCACAATTTGATATTCTTCATTCGTTATAAACATTTTATAATCATCTAGATTACTATAAAATGTTGATAACGAATATACATTTGATATATTTGACTATAGCTATAGTCAAATGAATGAATTTAGTGATTCTGCAATTTTCTATGATTGAAAACATTTTTTCTGACTCGGGAAGTAAATATTTTTAACGTAGTAAAAATATGGTCAACAACAATTATTTTCGCAAATAAATAAAAAATTAATAAATACTAGGTATATATAATTAGAAAAATTAAAAAAGGTTGTATTTTCTATCGTATTCAAAAATCAATTATCGGAACTTCTGTCCTCAGAATATAAAAAATATTATTAATTCGATATAAACATTTTATAATCATCTAAGGCTGTCAATGAATGAATTTCGAAGATATTCAGAATTTTGAGTATTTTAATGATTCTTCAATTTCCAAAAATTTGAGGAATGTCGTAAATTTCATGATTTCAAGATTTTAAAGATTATGCATTCAATTATTTGCCCAAAACCATTTGTAAACACTACAAGCGAAGGTAAACACAACACACCGAGGCGAACGTAAAAAAAAGCACGTTCCAGGCAGTCACGTGTCATTCATTAGGCGCAGTGGTGGGGGGCGTCAGCTTCTGACGCGAATCGGCAGTCGGCACAGCCAGGTATACAGGGCGAGATAGGGAGTTTACTATCCTGTCTCTACCATCCGTAGTTTTTCTCAGTGATGTTTACATGATGAGCTGTGCGGAGTAAACTGCAAAACAATGCAAAATAGGAGCTTTATTCTACAAAATAAAGCAATTTTGCTAGTTTTACTTGTCGTAAACCTATTTCACGATTCAGTTACATACGCAACAGTTACAAAATGCGCAAATGTGCATTTTGTGGATTGGAGAACGCAAAAAACTTGGGGCGATCGTTTTATAGGTGAGTTTCATCGTTATAATTTTTTGCACTGTTTCGTGGTTTGTAAATAATTTTTCAAACTGCAGTTATACTGTAAATGAGCATTTTTGCTTATTGTTTAGTTTTTCATGTTAATAATTATGATTGACACTATGATCGTGTTTGTATTGTGAACATGATTATTTGAATTACCATGAATAATAACGCAACCTAATTTTTTTGTAAAATGGGGTATTTTACTTAATTTTTATTCTTTTATGGTCAATATTTGACATGACTTGTCATGAAAAATGGTTTCCTTCCCAGCTTTCCCCTGCATAATGTATTCTACTGACACGCTGGTTGACAAATATGGGCTTGAAGGATTATGCACTGACAAAAAATAGTGTACTTTGTTTTTTTTAACACCCTGTTCTTGACCCGATTATGCCTGTGATTCATTAAATTTTGTGTTTTGCGACAGTAAACTGTAACTTATAAACGAATAAAATGTGTGTAATAATTCATTGTACAAATCATTTTTCACAAATAATAGCCTCTTATAATTTAAAATCAGTATCTTCATGATCGAAAGTTAGCGAATTAAAATATAGGTGCGTCGAAAACGGACGTACTGCGCAAGCGCGGCAGTTGGTACAGTGAGTATGGCGACGTTCAATTCCGCCGCGAATCCAAGAGCGGGGCGCCTAGCATTGTCGATTCAGTGTTGAATAGAGATCAGTGATATTACCACTATATTACTATCCCCTCCTCTCCCACCCCCTAAACATATATAGTAAATGTCAAATTAGGCCGTCGCTTTTTGATTGATATTAAAAACATCACATTTTTTCATTAAAAATAACTGATATCAAGAACGTTGCTCTTAGACTTTTTCCAACATTTTGACCTAATGCCTCCGACATACTACAGAACGATAAAATAGCAAAATCGATGTAATGACGAGTTAAAAAGTGCTCGATGGCCCGCTTTTCTTCGTCCTTACTACATATTTTGCTGTACAACTCTTCTACTAATAGTCAATAATGGTTGGTCGATATCATTCCAATTCGACATTTCATTTCACACGGATAATTTTAACAAACGTTATTTGCTGATGTCGCGAATGTCAGTTGGGCGTCACAAATGTCATTTTGAAGTACAACTTGATGACCAAAAAAGCTTGTCTACCAAATAATTGTGAAAAATAATTTTTTATACCATCTTCACCACAAATTGCATTTCCTTCAACTCAAAGAAAAACGGGCCGTCGATCGCTTTTTAACCCGTCATTACATCGATTGTGCTATTTCATCGTTCTGTAGTATGTCGGAGGCATAAGGTCAAATTGTTGGAAAAAGTATGAGAGCAACGTTTCTGATATCAGTTATTTTCAATAAAAAAATATAATATTTTTTATAGCAACCAAATAAAACAACAAAAGTGCGCCTGGGGTTTGGGAGATTATAATTTTTTTTCTGGGCGAGGGTGGTAAACTTTTTTTTTTTTTCTTTTCATTTCCGAAATTATTTTTTTAAATTTTTTAATCCGTTTTTTTTTTTTTCATTTTGAAGTAATTTTAGTTACTGACGTTGAAAATATTTACTTCCTCAGTGTGAAAAAAGTAATAATCACTGTGATTTTATTTGGCACTATATAAATGAGTTTCATGTTTGCGTTTTTGAGATTTCCAGAATTGAAGTTTCAAAAAATAATTTTCAAACGGAAAACGGAACTACTGCAATATACAGGAATGATTTTATGCGTTGATTTAATTGTTATTCAATGATAAACTTCTATTAGATTTTATTCCACAAAATACAATAAAATTGAAAATTTTGAAATTCAAAAAATATCAGCACGAAACTCATAAATATAGGTTTTCGTTATTTTGTTTTCATGTTTTCACTTTTTTCAAGTTCAAAATGATAACGTACTTGGTGTAAAATTTGAAATTCGAATTACAAAACTTGAATTTAAATTTTCAAATACCAAAATAATAGGAATTTGAGATTTAAAATTAAAGAAGCACAAAAATGCAAACTTCCAATTTCGAAAATAAAAAAAATGCTGGTATAAAAACATTTGTGAAAACCAAAAACTTGAATTTTCAAAAATTGAGATAAAGATATGGAAATTCCCGAATTTGATGAAAAAAATTTTTAAATGTCAATAATGTAAATTATAAAATTGCCAATAATTTTCAAAGTGTAATTCATTGTACACAGTTCGTGGTTGACATCCACTATTTTTCACACATTTGCCAAGATCTCGCAAGATGAAAACTTTTTGTATGTTGCGAGAAATTTCAGAACACAACAATTGCGCTTATTTTCTACAAGTTCTTGCGAATTTCCCGCAAATCGTTTGCCCAGCACTAATGGATTTGCATACACACTTTTTGCACGTTGGCCGAATTCTCGCGTGACGCGAAAAGCCTGCAAATCATATCAATTTTTCAAAATGGATGGACTGACATTTCATATAAAAAATTCAAAACATCACACTCAAGAAGACTACAACAGGAGCAATAACTCGCTTTTCCTGGCCTAGTATCTAGTTGGTATGGGAAACTGCTGCTCACCCCTTCCTTTTTTTTCCTACACCGCGCGTCAGGTTGATTTTGACGCTTCTGCGCATCTTTTCGGACACGTCACTTAACGCGGTCGCCACGAGTTGCGATGTTTGTAAACATGAACCTATTGCGCTTTGACAGTTTTTTTCCTATCAAGTTCGCGATGTTTAAAAAGGTATTAACATTAAATAATACGATGTCTGCCGTGCCCGTTTGCATAATATGGCAGTGTGATGGCTGTTATGATAGTTCAGTATGTTCGCGTACTTTTTTCCAATATCCATTGGTAAATGTTGGTGAAAAATAAGTGGCCAAATGCTATGATTTTACTGTAATTTTCAATGCTATCGTTTTTCTTCTTACTGTGAACAGGATAAAAATCGTTCGGAGGCATGGGATGGAGCAGTAGCTCCATATGTAAATCCCAAAAATTTGCGCGGAAATGATTAAAATGTCGCGACACTGTCAATTTTGTCGCATGTAAATGAATAAAACTGGAACGTATTGACTAGTCTTGACATTTGCGTGTATCGCATATGTCAATGGGATGCGGAGAAGTCAGAAATCGGTCGGTTCGCGCGGTGTAGGAATTTGCGTCGGTGGTGGGGATCTGGGCTATTAGAGCGAGGCCCACCCGAAACACCAGAGTTATTGCTCCTGTTGTAGTCTTCTTGATCACACTACTATATTTGACGGATGTATGCTGCTGATTGAGCGAGACAAAACTCGCCATGTTTAATGGAAAAAAAGCGTGTGTTTTACTGTCACTTCGCACTCACACGTGTGAGTCACAAGTCACAGTTCACATCGTTGTTGGAAACAGTGCTTTACAGTAGATGATGGCAA
>JAPYZK010013634.1:0-10397 GCA_030522785.1 Platygaster equestris | reverse complement strand
TCCAATAAATCCAAAAGTTTGGAAGATTCTATGTTGTAAAAATTCGAATTTCGAAATTTCACAATTCTACATAAAACTTCAAAATTTCCCCATTTCGTACAAAAACTCATGCAAATTTTCCACACAGAAGAAAAAAACCCCTCCCTGATCGAAATCTCAGCTATGCCCTCGCATATTCAGCCTAAAATAGTCAAAATATGACAATCTCAAATGAATAAAGCAAAAACCCAGCATCGAACTTGGCAAGCATCTCTCGGTGTCCCATCCCCGAGCGGGTTAATACGGAGGTGGCGAAGCGTACGCAAATAGAGAAATACGAAGTTGAGAAGGAGGATGCATGGAGACGACGACACAGAGAGATGTATCGCCCTGTCGACTGTTAATAAGACGAGACAATGCCCAAGGAAAGGCCGTGTAGGACCGATCTAAGAAACGTGCGTGTGAGTGCAGTACACAACCGAATCCGAGCCCGAGAGCCAACCGGATGTGCTCGCGGCTCCCATACAAATTCATTAAATATCCGATATGTAATTAAGCGCGATCGATCCGAGGAAAAGGCATATAAAGCGCGGCCCTATCGCCGGGCGATCTCCCACCGCGGAAAATAAAAAATACGGAAGAGGAGAAAAAAAGGGGAGAAATTTTGGGGACATAAGCGCACACATTCTCAGGTGCTCGTTGACGGAGTAGAGAAGGGTGTAGGGAAGAAAGAGGACACGCGGTGGAGGACCTAGTGCTGCGTGTGGGAAGAAGAGGCACGGGTGTTCATATGTTTATTAGCCGGACCCGAGCATAAATAACGCGGCCATAAGGTTTATAAGAAGAGCCGGATAAGAGAAAAAGAGGGGGAGGGGGTGAGGAATCGGAAGGGGAGAGAGATCGGCCGAGTAAATTGTCACACGCTCTCGAGGTTCTGAGGGAACGCGGGGATTTGGGCGAGGAGTGGGGGTGGGGTTGTCGTTGAGAAATTTTGTCGATAATTGTCGGTAGTTATCGGTAACGACTTTCAGAGGTATTATTATTTAGAATTATTCAGTATTATTATTATTATTGTTGTTATTGTCATTATTATAATTATCATTATACTTTTTGACTTTTACCTTCTTCTAACATTTTTTGATTATATTGGGTATATAATATATTTACCCAATATAATCAAAAAATGTTAAAAGAAAGTAATAAAAGTATAATAATAATAATATTAATAATAAACTTGAGAATCTCTGAGAAGAACAATAAATCAGAAATTCAAATTACATAATATGTAATTTTTATTTCTGATTTTTTGTTCTTCTCAGAGATTCGCAAGTTCATTATTATTATTAATATTATTATTGTTATCATTATTATCATCATTATTATTATTATTATCATTATACTTTGTGAATTTTACCTTCTTCTAACATTTTTTGATTATATTGGGTATATAATATATTTACCCAATATAATCAAAAAATGTTAGAAGAAGGTAAAAGTCACAAAGTATAATGATAATAATAATGATGATAATAATAACAATAAACTTGCGAATCTCTGAGAAAAACAAAATATCAGAAATTCATACTACATAATATGTAATTTTTATTTCTGATTTTTTGTTCTTCTCAGAGATCTGCAAGTTTTGAGTTTTTCGATTCTCGAGGTTTTTTGGGGTTTTTGAAATGTTGAATTATTATAAGGTTTTTAAATTGGGATTTAAAAATGTAAAACTTCGAATTTGGGTTGAATTAGGTACGAGTCGTGAAATTTTTGAAAATTTGAGTTCTTAAATTTTTGGAATTATTGTCATTAAAATTTTCCAAGTTTTTTGTTTTCGAAAATTTTGAAATTTTGACACTTTCGAACGTTTTGATAATCAGAATTTGAAAATTTTTAGATCTACGATAATTTTTATTTTTAAGCTTGTACAAAATTCAAAGTTTTCGTATTTTTGAAATTGGGATTTAAAAATGTGAAACTTGGAATTTGGGTTGAATTAGGTACGAGTCGTGGAATTTTTGAAAATTTTAGTTCTCAAATTTTGGAATTATTGTCATTAAAATTTTCAAAGTTTTTTCTTTTCGAAAATTTTGAAATTTTGACACTTTCGAACGTTTTGATAATCAGAAATTGAAAATTTTTAGATCTACGATAATTTTGATTTTTAAGCTTGTACAGAATTCAAAGTTTTCATATTTTTGAATTTGAATGATAAATATTTTATGTTTTAATTCATAAGATTGTTATTCTTTGAATTATAGAAATTTCGAAATTTTGCTTCTCAAAATTCGAGAGCGAATTTGAAAATTTTCATCTTGAAATTTTTGAAGTTTATGTAATTTGAATTTCTGATTATTTGTTCTTCTCAGAGATTCTCAAGTTTTGAGTTTTTCGATCCTAGAAATTTTTTGGGGTTTTAGAAATAAGGTTTTGAAATTGGGATTTAAACATGTGAAACTTGGAATTTAGGTTGAATTAGGTATGAGTTATAAAACTTTTGAAACTTTTAGTTCTAAAACTTTTGGAATTGTTATTATTATAATTTTCAAAATTTTTTGTTTTCGAAAATTTGGAAATTTTGACACTTTTGAACGTTTTGATAATCAGAAACTGAAAATTTTTAGATCTACGATAATTTTGATTTTCAAGCTTGTACAGAATTCAAAGTTTTCATATTTTTGAATTTGGATGGAAAATATTTTATATTTTAATTTATAAGATTGTTAGTCTTTGAATTTTAGAAATTTCGAAATTTTGCTTCTCAAAATTCGAAAGCGAATTTGAAAATGTACATCTTGAAATTTTTGAAGTTTTTGTGACTTCGAAAATTTCAGAATTTTAATAATTATTTGAAGCTTGGAAGTGTTCGAATTTTGAAAATTCGTATCATTTCAATGTTGGTACACTGTGATAATTCCGAAATTTTCTGATTAGAACTTACAATTAAAAAATGTGAGAACTTTAGAATTCCAATTTTTAAGTTTTCAAGCCTACTTTGAATTTATCAATCTGAATTTTAGAACTATTGAATTTCAAAATACAAAAATGAATTAACAAATGTGAAATTCAAAATTTTTGAAGTCTTAAATTCTGAAAATGAAAAAAAATTCAAATTCTTTCCAGCTTGAAAATGTTCACATTTTAAAAATTTGATGAGTGATTTCTTGCAATGTTAGAATTTGTAGCATTTGGAATTCTGAAATACTTCTGGAATTCTAAAATTTAAGAAATTTAGAACTTCAATTTTCAAGTTTTCAAGCCTACTTTGAATTCATCAGTCTGAATTTTGGAGCTATTCAATTTCAGAATACAAAAAAGGATTAAAAAATGTGAAATCCAAAATTTTTGAAATTATTTTGAATAAAAAAATTTTTCAAATTAAAATTTTTCCGAGTTTGAAAATGTTAAATTTTTAAAAATTTGACAAATCTTATTTCTTGTGATGTTAGAATTTTCAGAATTTGAAATTCTGAAATTTCCCAATTCAAATTCCCAATCCAAAATTTGAATGCCTGAATTTCCAGTTCTTTTAACTCTATAATTTCAGAATTCAAATTTCTGAGTCTCAAAAGTTCCCGAAATTCATATTTCTCAATTTCTGAACATCCCAAATTGTCGAATCCAATTTCAAAAATTTCAAATTTCAATCTCCGAGTTTTCGAATCCACAAATTTACATTCCAGAATTTAAAAACTCCAAACTTTAATATTCGAAACTTCTACACTTCACATTTTTAAACCTTGAAAACGTTCAATTTTCGTAAATTCGTAAATTTTTATAGAAAATCTAAAACTATCGCCAAGCATTCACCAGGAATGAATTCAAAGTGCGAAAGATGGAAAATCAGGAAAATCTGGGAAATTTCTAGTGCGCAACCCCTCCCCCAAAAAAGCTACAGTACAGGGGGCTCGGTATCGAACAGAATTTTTTGCCCGAAATTTTTCTTCTAGACTCAAGTATCCGTTAAGCAGAGGGAACCCTTTTAATGACGCGTGAAGTCGAGCTGATTTCAATCCTCATTTCCATAATTTTAAAAACATAATTTTCAGCAGTTTGAAATTCAAATGAAAATTCATATAGACGCAGTATTGAGGATTGTCGTTTTTTCGAAGGCGTTCAGTGCCGCAGCATTTTTCCAGAGACGAAACTGTAATGATTCATTGCTTTTCTACCTGCTTAAAATTTCTGTTAGACCCGAAGAGATTCTGTTCGAGACATGTCCGCTCGATACCGAGCCCGCTGTATTTTCAAAATTGTCCCCCTCATGCGTGGGACCCCCTCGGTATGCCCCATCGGCAAATTTATCGTCATTCTTTTCCCGGCAACAGCGGGCAAGAATTCACGAATAATTCCCGATCGAGATTCGCTCTCGCGAAATGAGAGGGATTTTTCGGGAGACGCTGGAATGTCCGGACAATAATACCGAAAATGCCGGGTGTACGTGTGTATGCGGTAATGTGCACGGAGAATAAAAGAAGCGAAGGGCCGATGAAAGCTGGGGAAGAAGGGAATAATCCCGGGACCGTCGTCGTCCTCGCCTTCGCTCGGGCCCTGTGCCCCCTGTGCTACCTGGACAAAGTCGGATGCAGCGCTCCCGCCGCGGGACCGATCGCGGATCTCGGTCGCATAAATTTGTTTTAATTGCCAGCGACGTTACATTTTGCTTTAATTATGCCGCATTATCTGTGTGGTAAATTAGGTGGGCCCGGCTCTCCCTCCTCCTTTTTTTCCCTTTGGGCCCACGCTCGTCGCGTCCCGCTCGCTCTCGAGTTTTCGAAGGGGCCCTCTTCCTCGACGGGAGAGTCCCGGGGCAAAAAGATGAACCGGACTCCATTGACTCTTTCGCTGCCGTGTGTTATAAGCATGGGATAGCATCTCTTTCTCCACCCTCTACTTTGGCCTCCTCTTTACCCTCGCTTTCGGGGCCCTCGTATATGTACGATCTTTTTTGGCATCCGCCATTTTTGTTGTTGTTCGGGGGTGGCGGGTGTGACGTAACTATAAATTTCGTTCGGAGGGGGCTACACACAAAATTCGATTTAATACAGCCAAATAAACGTTTGGCACAACAAATTTTCAATTTGACCGTATCAAACTTTGGTTAGCTGTAACAAACTTTGACTTGAGCTAAAGTGAATGCTTGTTCGAGTGTATGTACGGAAACGAAAATTCATCTGAGCTTAAGTCAAATTTGGTACAGCTCACCAAAATTTGATACAGTCGAATGAAAAATTTTTTGTGCTCTATTTTTACCTAACGTTTATTTGGCTGTACCGAATCGAGTTTTCTGTGTAAGGTGATTTTTACTCGAAATTCATTCAATTTGGAAAGTGAAGTTTCAGTGGGGAATTATGAAAATTTTATGAATTCTCAGGATTTTCAGAAATTTCTGATCTTCAGATCTCTGAAATTTCTGAAACTTTTTAAATTCTTTAAATTGTAAAAATTCTCTAGACTTTTGGAATTTTTGAAATACTCCAAACTTTGAGAATTCGAGGAATTGTTGAAAATCTTGGATTGTTTATAATGTCCAAAAATAATTCAAGTTTCTCAAAGTTTCAGAAATTCGTGAAATTTTCGGAATTTTAATAATTATCGAAGTATTGTGAATTTTCAGAATTTTTAGAGCTTTTTAAAGTCTCTGAAATTATGAAAATTTTGAAAATCGTCTAAACTTCGAAATTCATCAAAATAGTTGAAAATCTTGAAATATAATAAAAATGTTTTAACTAAACAAAAGTTTCTCAAAATTTTGGAAATTTGTAAAGTTTTTAAAATTTTAGTATTATAGAAACTGCCTTAATTCTTAAGATTTTCGAAACTTTTTTAAATCTATGATATTTCTAAAATTTTTAAAACTATTGTAATAAAAATACTGAGAACTTTCGAAATTCTCTAAATTATTAAAAATCTTGAAATGTTCCAAATAATCAAGTTTATCGAAATGTGAAGAATACGTAAAATTTTGGTAATTTCAAAAAGGATAAAAATATTATAAATTTTCAGAATTCTCGAAACTTTTGAAAATCTCTAAAATAGACGAAAATTTTGAGATTCTTGAAATTTTCAGAATATAAAAAATTTTCCGAACTCTTAAAATACTTTAATTTTTGGAAATTCTCAAAATAGTTGAAAATCTTTAAATGTTTGAAATATCCCAACTTATTAAGTTTCTTGAAATGTCAAGAATTTGTAAAATTTTTCTGATTTCAAGAATTATGAAAATATTATCCAGTTTTAGAATTTCAAAACTTTCTTACAACTTCGAAATTACCAACATTTTCGAAATTTTGAAATTCTTGAACTTCTAAAAATATCTAAAATTCTCAGAATCCTCCAAACTCTCGAAATTGTTGAAAATTTTGAAATGTTGAAAATATTTAAAATTATCAAGTTTCTCGAAAATGTTAACACTTGTGAAAATCAGTATTTTTTAAATATTTGTTTCAAAATATACTTTTTTACTCATATACTTCAACTTTTACTGCGTAACTTCGAATATTTGGACTCTTTTTGTATCACTGATGAAAATTTTTCGCTGAATTTTTATGTGAAATTTCATAGACAAAACTTTACTCAAACTTTTGTCCGGACGATTAAATAAAAATTCTGCTCAATTTACTGAATATTCATCATGCCTGAAAATTCAGTTACTTTTTACTGGAAATACAACTAAGTGACACACATATTTCAGTCTAAAATTGCAAAGTCAAAATTTTATTTTCTGTAAAGTGAAAATAAAATAAGTGAAATATCTCAAAAATTGTATCTATGACAAAATTCTCCATAAATACTCCGTAAAACTCGAAAGCATTTCCAATGTTCACGATTCCCCAAAAAAGCCCGAAAATTTTCATTCTTCTTGAATCACTAGTAAAAACTTTCGGCTGAATTTTCAGTGAAAAATTTACACCCGAACTTTATTGAATTTATACATTAACCAAAAATTCTGCCCAATTTACTGAATTTTAAGTTCAAACTTCCAAAAATTTCGTAAGGTAAAAGTCAAATCCTCACAGTATCTCAACATTTTCATCCCTTCTAAAAGTATCCATAGACATTCTGAAAAACTCACAAAGAGTTCCAATTTTCATCCCCAAAAATTGCAAAAATGAATTTAAAAAAAATAATAATAACTTTCCCTCTTCCATAGCACCAAAAATAACAGAAATTCCCAAAACCCTAAAAATAGACCAACCCTCCCTCAGCGCCCCAGATCTCCCCAGACCATATCAAAACTCGTCTAAAATCGGTCCAAGCAAAAATGAGCGATCCGAGTTGGCATCAAACTTCAGCCTGATTCGCCAATCTCGATCCGCGATCTCCGAAATTATGACTTCAAGTACAGAACGCGCGCGCGTGTATGATACCGGCGCTCCTTGGGCCGCGATAATTCAAAAGTTAACGACAACGATAAATCGGAGGCGCGACGTGCGTTGCCGGGGCAGAATTATGTCGCCGGTGAAAATGACCGCGGCCTTAAAATTTCTCGTGTTCCCGGGATAAGATAGCGGGGAATATAGGAGGCGAAAGGGCGCGGGCCCGCCGATTTTTATGTCGACGCGCGGTTCGGGGCCCGGCTAATTAAATTCGCAGAGGCGCTGATTGCGACTGCCTCGGGCCGATATCGACGTATCGCGATCATGTGTTTTCGCGGAACGTATTATGCGATCGGCAGCCTCGGCGCGCGACTCGTAAAGCAACGTCGCTGGGGCATGCTGCGACTCTTTTTTGCCCCCTTCGCTCGTCGCGTTGCAGTTGCATTATTCGCGCGTCGAGGATATATGGAATAATGCGGGCCGAGATTGAGGGAGAGTGCGGAGGATCAAGACGAGCGGACCGAGGAGCCCGAAGAAAGGTGATAGGAAACAGGTCCGCTCTCGCCTCGAGCACCGCGACTATTTCGGCTTTTTTGCCCTACAGGGCCGGGAGAGCGGAGTCGGCCCTCCGCCACCTCGTTTTCTGCCGCGTATCGCGCTTCCCATCTGAGGTGGCTCATGAATAATACGTCATATTGTTGTTGTTTGCGTTGTTTGGTGTCGGGGGAGACGATGGGGGTTGGATCGTGGGGGTGCGAAAAATTTTGCGTTCGCCGAGGACGTTATAGACAGAAATTTCGTGATTTTCGTAATCCAGAAAGTGAAGAATCATCATCTGAATTGTTAGAATTTTCGAAAATTTGAAATGTCTGAAATTTTCGTAATTTTTAAAATTATTCGAATTACTGCCAGGCCCGTGAGCAGGATTTGCTCAAGGGAGGGGTTTTGGCTTTTGTTTTATTCGAAATTTCATTTTCGGCATTTTTCATTCAGTTCTTGAGAAATTCTGTTATTTCGTGGTTTTCATTTTCGGATTTCATGCTTTTGGAATTTTCGAACTCTAAGATCTAGACATTTTGGGGCTTTCGGAAATTTTTACAACATTTTTGGAGATTGTGGTAATGTGTAATTATGGGACTGAGGCTTGTGGATGTCTTTTCCTGTTTTCTTGAACGTCTACATGGAGTTTCTTCCGAGATTTCAGCAGATAATTGAAGATTGTTCTATCTTCCAGTTATTGAAATGAAGTTTTCGATTTTATGTATTTTGAAAATTTGCAATTATGGAATTTTATAATGTTCATTCTTGAGTCTTTTATTTTTGGAAATTTTGGAAATAGAACTGTAAGTTTCTTAGTAATTTCAGTTCTTTGTGCTTTGAGAAAATTCTTACTCATGCAGATTCTTCAGCAAGCGAAATCATGGAAGTTAGAGATGTGCAATTTTGAAATTTTTCATGCTTTTGGAATTTTCGAATTAGAGTATTGAGAATTTTTTTACTTATTCCGAAATCCCGGAACTTTTTAGAGGTTTTTTCAGTTTATTGTAGACCGTTGAATTTTTCAGTTTTTCTAATAAATATTTCGATTCAATGGATTTTGAACATCTGAAATCATATAATTTGGAAATGTTCGATTTTGTATCTTTCATTTTCGGAAATTTTGGAGATGAAACCTAAAGTTCATCAAAAATTGTAGTTTTGCGGGATTCGAGAGAATCCTCAATTTCACAGATTTTTAAAAGGAGTCAATAGTTATGGAAGTTAGAGATGAAACATCCTGAAATTTAGTGTGCTTTTAGAATTTTAGAATGGGAGTGTTAAAAATTTTGTTAGTTATTCCGATATTCCGAAGTTTTTCCAGGGATTTTTCCAATGTATTGGAAATTGTTTAATTTCTGAGTTTTTGAAATGAAAACTTCAATCAAATGTATTTTGAAAATTTGCAATTATGAAATTTCAGATCATTCAGTTTTGCGTCTTTTATTTTCGGAAATGTCGGAGATCAAACTTCAAGTTTCTTAAGGATTTCAGAGTTTCATGAGATTTGAGAGAATTTCTGAAACGAAAAGCAAAAAATTCATTTCTGCCAATGGGAGGGGTTCGAACCCCCAACCCCCCCCCCTTGCTCACGCCCCTGATTACTGTTATTGGTGTTTAATTATTGTTGAAATTTTCTAGACTTTTGGAATTCTCAGAATACTCCAAACTTTGAAGATTCGCAAAATTCTTGAAGATCTTAAAATGTTGAGAATGTTCAATTAAGATTCTCGAAGTTTTGGAAATTGGTAGAATTTTGGAAATTTGAATGATGAATACAATATTGTGAATTTTTTGAATTTTCAGCACTTTTTTATATCTCTGAAATTGACGAAGTTTTGAAATTGACGAAGTTTTGAAAATTCTGAAAATTTTGAACATTCCGGAAAATTTTTAAATTCTCGAAATCCTCTTGACTTTAAAATTTGTTAAAATAGTCAAAAATATTGAAATGTTGAAAATGTTCCACTTAACAAGTTTGTCGAAATGATAAGAATTCGTAACATTTTTGGAGTTTGAAGAATTATGAAAACTTTCTCAATTCTTAGGATTTTCGAAACTTTTTGAAATGTCTCAAATCTTTATAATTTAAAAAATTTTCGAATTGTTGAAATTCCCTAGACTTTTTGAATTTTTAGAATACTCTAAGATTTGAAGATTCACAAAATTCTTGAAAATTTTGAAATGTTGAAAATGTCTAAAATTATTAATATTCTCGAAGTTTTGGAAATTGGTAGAATTTTCGAAATTTGAATGATGAATACAATATTGTGAATTTTTTGAATTTTCAGAACTTTTTTATAACTCTGAAATTGACGAAGTTTTGAAAATTCTGAAAATTTTGAACATCCGGAAAATTTTTAAATTCTCGTAATCCTCTTGACTTTAAAATTTGTCAAAATAATTAGTCGAAAATATTGAAATGTTGAAAATGTTCCACTTAACAAGTTTCTCGAAATGATAAGAATTCGTAAAATTTTTGGAATTTGAAGAATTATGAAAACTTTCTGGATTCTGAGGATTTTCGAAACTTTTTTAAATGTCTGAAATTTTCATAATTTT
>JAPYZK010013631.1:0-14303 GCA_030522785.1 Platygaster equestris | reverse complement strand
CTTTGAATTCTAATCGATTTTAATCAGTTCCCATCAGATTTCATCAATTCCCATTTGAATTCGAATCGATTCTCATCAATTCTCATCAGATTCCATTAATTCTCAATGATTTTCCGTTCGTTTCTATAGATTCTTATCAATTTCGATTGATTTCTATCAATTCTCACCAATTCCCACTGGTTCTTAACGATTTTTTTCAATTCCCATTGTCACTTATCAATTTCTATCGATTTCAATTAATTATCATCAATTCCGAAGGACTCCACTTGACTACAATTGATTCCCATCGATTTCTATCAATTCATATCGATTATTGTCAATTCCTTTCAATTCCCATTGATTTTCATCAATTTCTATAAATTCCCATCAATTTCTGTAAATTACTATCGACTTCAATCAATTCCTATCGACTTTTATCAATTTCTATTGACTCTTATCAATTTCAAACAATTATCATTGATTCCCATCAATTCCTACCAATTTCCGTAGACTCCCCCTTCAACCCCCATCGATTCCCATCAGTGCCTATTAATTACGATCGACTTGCATAAATTCCTCTGAATTCCAATCGATTGCCATCAATTCTTATCAGATTCCATCAATTCGTTCCATCAATTCTCAATGATTTACCGTTCGTTCCCATTGATTTCTATCAATTTCCATTGATTTCCATCGATATCTATCAATTCTTACTGATTCTTAACAATTCTTATTAATTCCCATTAACACTCGTGAATTTCTATCGATTTCAATAAATCATTATCAATTCCTATCAATTCTCATCAATTCCGATTGACTTCACTCAACTACAATTGATTCCCATCGATTCCCATCAATTCATACCGATTATTGTCAATTCCTTTTAATTACCATCGATTTTTATCAATTCCTATAAATTCCCCTCGATTTATGTCAACCACTATTGATTTCGATCAATTCATATCGACTTTTATCAATTCTTATCAATTCCTATCAATTCTCATCAATTCTCATCAGATTCCATCAATTCCCAGTGATTTCCCATCAACTCCTACCGAATTCCCAGTAACTATCAGACATTTCACACGGATAAAATAGTATAGTTCTCATATATTACGTATTCTCAACAAAATCGAAAAAAATTAGATCGAAAAAACAAGAACACACGCGTGCCCATAAAACCCAAACATTGTCCAATCGATAGATAAAGTGTCCATTGATAAAAAATTTTCCCAATGCACTATCACGTTTCATCAACATTTTCTACGTCGTAGTTTTTTACCTCCCCCTTATCATCGAGATGATGTCCCTTATCGGAAAAATCGACAATCGAGATTGAATTCTTTGAATAAG
This sequence comes from Platygaster equestris, assembly GCA_030522785.1. Taxonomy (NCBI): domain Eukaryota; kingdom Metazoa; phylum Arthropoda; class Insecta; order Hymenoptera; family Platygastridae; genus Platygaster; species Platygaster equestris. Next base: position 12,971 of record JAPYZK010013631.1, on the reverse strand, counting down.
AAATCTCGTTAGATCAACCCAATAGACTAAACAAACGCGCATCGAATGAAAATGCCGGAAAAAGTAAGGCATTTTCTATTAATCGTTATCGATGTGTTGTCTACGGATCTCGAGCGATAGAGGGTTTTTATCGCGGCCGGGCAGAAAATTCGGTGCCGCGGCGTCGTTTTTCTCGGAATTTCCGGGCCCATCTGGCCTCGGAGCCTGATGGCCTGTCATTCTTGCGAGAAAAATAGACATACCCTGCGCCGTATCGAGACCTTGGCGGCCCTCGGACGCGCCGGAATCGCACGAATCACTGAATTTCGAGACAATGCAGCCGGGGAATTCATATGTAATAAATTATCCGGAAACAATTTTCAGGTAAAAGCGAAAACCTGTTGGGATATTAAGACATTTTTAACTTGCATTTCCACTGATTTTATAATGCGTTGGGCGGCGTCGTTTTGTTTGGGGATTTCTGTGGGACTGCCAGAATTTATTGGGGAAATTAAATGTGCTTGGTTTTTGGGGTATTTGAGTGTCTCGGTTTTGTGGTGAACATTTATATTGAGAATTAACATGACATGTTTGATGCATATGGAACATTATTGGAATTTAACCGATTTTTCAATCGTTTGTAACGGTGGAAATATAGCAATGCATTTTTTAAAAACGTGAAATTCGAAAATACATAACAGTAAAATCGACTGATTGTAGAATTGGGCATTTTTATTTTTTTTGCAAAATCTCGGATTTTGGAGAATTTGGAAGATTTTGAATTCGTGAGTGTTTTTCAGTGTTAATGGGGATTTTTGATGATTTTTTTGGATTGGTGGAAAAGTTTTTTTTTTCGCACAATTTTTTGGATATTGTAAGTATTATTATTATTTTGAAAATGGATGGAAATTTTGACACGTTTTTGAGAAAATTGAGAACGTTATTGAAAATTCCTCGAAGCTTTAGGATTTTTGAAAATTTACGACGATTAAAAAAAGTTCTCAATAGTACGAATTTTTGAAAATTCTAACATTCTTACAGATAAGAGACAATCATTCAGAAAAAATTCGAGAATAATCAATATTTGAGTTCTAAAGAGTTTTTGAAATAAGAAAAATTTCCCAAGCAATCAGTAATGAATTATTATCAGTCTCCGAGTATTTCAAAATTTTGTGAAGTATCAGAAAATTTCTGAATATTTTTGAAGATATTACAAAATTTGTATAAAATACGAAAAATTAAAAAGAGGCTATAATTATTCTTTGTTAAATTTTTCAAAAATTAAATAAAAAATCGGTTATTTTCAATTCTTTAGAATTTGTAGCAACTTTGACACCTTTGAAAAAATTTTCTTTGTTTTTCGGAGATACTCGAAATTCCGGAAATTTTCAAGTTTTCAAGTTGCGAAGTTGTGGAACTCAAGAAATTGTCCAATTTTGTACGAAACTTCTAATTCAAACATTCACATTTGCTTCCAAATCCGATAACTTCAAAATTTTAGAATTCGAAGTTTTGTAGACTTATAAAGTTCTGAAGTTTCGGAAGTTGCAGAAATTCTGGAATTTATAAAATTCTGGAGATTTCAAAATGTTTCTAGTTTCGGAATTTTCAAGTATTTTCAAGCCTTGAAGTTTCAGAATATTTGAAGTTCTGGAATTTCCAAGTTTTGAAAAAACATGAAGTGTTGCATGTTTCGGAAAATTCGGAAGTTCCAACATTTTTTGAATTTCAAATTCCCCTCAAATTTCGAAGAGTTTCGAAGTTTAAAAATTCTCATGTTATAGAATGTTCAAAGTTTCGGAAATTCCTTTGAAAATATTCAGTTTCGGAAATTAACCATGGAAATGCATCTGCACCAACAATAAAATGCGGGGACCGCGACGACCTTGTCCCAACTCAAGAATTCTCAAATTCCTGTTTTCCTTCGTAAATAATCATGTAAAAAGGTATTTCAGCCGACTTTGATGAAATATTTGGGCTAGAAGGAGGGAGAGGGAGGGGACATATGATAAATCTGCTTTGAAAGGAGAAATATATGATTCCGAATAATTTTTCAATTTTTGGACCTATGGATACAAATGTTTCAATTTTCTAAAATAATTATTTAACTTGTTTCATTTCTCATAATAGTAATTACTAAAAATTGAACTGAAAATGCTTTGATAGTGCAATGAAGGCAATGAATCAAAATATGAAATTAAAAAAAAAATGAAATAATTAAAAATAATCAAAAATCACGAAATACACGACAAAAAAAACCATAGATTCCTCATAGAACGCTCCTCTAAAATACCAGTAATCCCGCAAAATTAAGTCTTTTTTTTTATTAACACAAAGTTTGCAACACAAGCCGAAGGCGAGTTTTGCAATCACCTCCTTAAAAAAAGCCCTTTTCAATCAGTTTAAGATACTATGTTTCACCTAAAAATACATCTAAAGTACCAATTTCAATGTCTAACTAGTGAAAATAACCCTCCCTCCACCCGCGAAACAACGAAAACCGCGTTTTCCTCAGGTCCCGCGATATTCGGGCCCCGAAGGGTATCGTTTACACCCGAATGACCGGCGGTTAATGCGTTTGCCGCGAAGATCTATAGACTGCTCGTAGTTTATATGCTAATCCGTAAAGAGTGTTAAATACTCGATCATTTATCACACCAGCCCGTCTCTCTCGCGCTCGTTTCGCTCTCTTTCTCGCCTCATCCTTCTTCCAGCATCTCCCTCTGGCGCTTACTGCCCAGCGCCCTTGCATCTTTTTACTCATTCTCCCTCTCTAACTAACCCCTTGAGTTGTTCGGGTTCAACACACTGCGAGGCGTAATTATCGTCACTGATCGGTTGTGGCTAAGCGGGGACCATCATGCTCGTTATTGATATATTCGGAACTTCCGACTGGGTTGGACGAAAGAGAAGTTTAAGCGTCACGAGTAGAACTTAATTATTCCGGATTTACTTTGAGTTACTCTAGATACACCCAATTATACTTGGAAATACTTTGGGTGCACCAAGATTTATTAGAAGAAGGTCTAGATCCACCCAGATCTACTCGTAATTAATGTAGACCCACCTGTATGTTCTAGAAAATGTACTAGATCTACCTAGATTCACTTTAAAATACTTTGGATCCACCATGATTCACTCTAGACTACTCTAGATTCACATAGATCTATTCTATATTAATCCAGATCCGCCTAGATCCGCTCTGAGCTAGTCCAGATCCATCTAGATCCACTTGAATATAATCTAGATCCACCCAGATTCACTCAAAAATACTTTAGATGCACCGAAATTATTTTAAAAAATCTCTTGATTCACCCAGATCTACTCTAAAATACTCTAGATCCATATAGATCCGCTCTAAATTAATTCAGATCCGACCAGACCCACTCTTAATTGATCTAGATCCACCTAGATCCTCTAAAAAATAGACTAGATCCATAGATCCACCTAGATTCACTTTGAAATAGTTTGGATCCGCCCAGATCCACTCTAGAATACTCTAGACTCACATAGATCCACTCTGAACTGATCCAGATCCATCTAGATCCACTTGAAAATACTCTAGATCCGCCCAGATTTATTAAAAAATACTTCAGATGCATTCAGATCTACTCAAAAAATCTCTAAATACACTCAGATCTACTCTTAATTGATATAGATCCAGCTATACCCTCTAAAAATACTCTAGATACACCCAGATCCACTTTAAGGTACTCTAGATTCACCTAGATCCTCTGAAAAATACTCTAGGTTCACCTAGATTTTCTTTCAAATACTCTTGATCCACCCAGATCCTCTCTGAATTAATCTAGATCCACCTAGATCCACTCTAAATTAATCTAGATTCATCCAGATCCACCCAGATCCACTCTGAAATAATCTTGATCCACTCTGAATTATTCTAGATCCACCCAGATCCACTCTTAATTGATCTAGATCAACCTAGATCCTCAAAAATACACTAGATTCACATAGATCTACTCTGAACTAATCCAGATGCATCCAGATCCACTTGAAAATACTCTAGATACACCCAGATTCATTAAAAAATACTTTAGATGCACTGAGATCTATTCAAGAAATCTCTAGATCCACCCAGATACACTCTAAAACACTCTTGATCCACCCAGGTCCACTTTAAAATACTCTAGATCCATCCAGACCCACTCTAAAATACTTTAGATCCACTCAGATCTACTCTGAAATACTCTAGATTGACCCAGATCCACTCTTCATTGATCTAGATCCACCTAGATCCTCTAAAAAATACTCTTGATCCACCCAGATCCGCTCTACAATACTCTAGATCCACCCAGATCCACTCTAAAATACTCTAGATCCACGCAAATCCACTCTTAATCGATCTAGATCCACCTAGATCCTCTAAAAAATACTCTAGTAGATCCACCCAGACCCACTCTAAAATATTCTAGATCCACCCAAATCCACTGTAAAAGACTCTAGATCCACCCAGATCCACTCTTAATTGATCTAGATCTACCTAGATCCTCTAAGAAATACTCTGCATCTACCCAGATCCACTCTAAGATACTCTAGATCCACCCAGATCCACTCTTAATTGATCTAGATCCACCTAGATCCTCTAAAAAATACTCTAGATCCACTCAGATCCACTCTTAATTAATCTAGATCCACTTATGACAGATCCACTTAAATAATCTAGATCCACTTATGACAGATCCACTTAAAAATACTGTACATAAATTTCCACCAGATTTCATCCCCCACTTTCAATCGACCAAAATGCATAAATCCACCATATTCTGTCGCCTATGACATAAAGGGGGTATTTACGGATTCAGCAGGCGATCGTCTCGCGCGTCGCGGCCCATTAAGGTCCCACAGGAACTTAAATCACCGCGCCCTGCACAAAAGAGGTGACAGGTGACTGAATACGCCGAGGCGAAGATTTTCAATTCGTCTTGAATATTAAAATACCACGGGAAAGGAAAAGTAGATTGCTCGAGTAATACTTTTTTTCGAAGCACAGGGGAAGGGGTGGTAGTGGGTAGTACGCGTTCATTGTAAGTGTTTTTTTTTTGTTTTTTTCTCGGCCACTTGACGGAGATACATTGAGACATCGCGGTATAAGAAAGACTGGAGGTACATCATCCACCGCCGTTATTCTCATGTTAAAACATTTTTGTTTGTCCACCGCGGCGGAAATTTTGTAAGGAGCGTCTCGTGAGTTTCTTTGCCCGCCGCGAGAGACGTGTGAAACGAATGGGAAAAAAATCTGTGCTCGGGGTTTCGAATGTTGTTTTTTTTTTTTTCGACATGTGGCCTATCGTGTTAATTACTTCAAACTATGGGCTTTTTTATTCTGGATGAGAGTGAATTCGTGGGTGAATGGATAAATTGGTGGGGGGGAGGGGGGGGGGGGGGGATCTGGACTCGCTATTCGATGATTGGGTTCAGATTTGATATATTTATAGATTTTGGATGACTAGTGTTTTATTGCTGAAGTGGAAAATTCCAAAATGTAAAATTCTCGAGAACTTTCCGAAATTTAAAAATTAGTGTTTTATTGCTGAAGTGAAAAATTTGGAAATTTCGAATTCTCGAGAAAATTCCGAAATTTAAAACTCCTGAAACTTTCGATATTGGGAAAATTCAGTACTTTCGAAATTGCGAAGGCTTCGAAACTTACATTATTTTCAAAATCCGAAATCATGGAACATCGAAATTTCAAAAATTTTTAATTTCAGGAATAGAAATTCCCAAATTCAAGACTATGCAACTTCGTAAGTTTATGAAACTTCGAAATTCCAATATTTCGTGGAGAAATTTATAAAGAAGTTGTATCGGAAAGAAAATTTTGTAAATTTTGAAGGTTTTAGAATTCCGAAGTTTTTGAGAACGTTCGAAAATTTTGGAGTTTTTGAGAATATTCAAGAATGTTGAAGTTTGAGAGTTGTTGAGTCTTGGAAAATTTGAGTTTTGGGAATTTTGAAAGTTTTAGAGTATTGAGGAATTTTTTAATTTTGAAGCCTGCAAGTTTCGAAATTCTAAGATTTTGAAGTTTTAACGAATTCAGATGAGTTTTGAAGTTTCCAAACATTTCGAAGTTTTGGAATTTTAAAGCTTCAGACATTTTGTGAGTTCTGGAATTTCGAAAAATTATTGAATCCTTAATTTTTACAAGTTTTGGAAATTTTGAATATTCCGAAATCTTTAGAGATGCAAAATTTCCAATATTTTTGAAATTTGGATACATACAAATCTTTCGAAGCTTTAAAACTCCGAAATTCGATATTCTCAAGAACTCGAAATTTCAGAATTTCAAAAATTTCGGAAACTTTCGAAACTTCAAAAATCTTTGAAATTTGAAAATCCTTTAGAAATACATGAAATTCTCGAAAACTCAGATTTCAGTAGTTTTTCACCTAATTTTTCCTTTCGTTTGTTTATGTATTTATTTGTCGAAAGTTCGAAATCTCAAAATTTCTAGACTTTAAAATTTCAAAATTTTCAAATACTACAGAACTTATAGAATTTCCAGAATTCTCGAACATTTCCAAAACTCAACAACTTTCGAAAACTTCAAAATTCTTGAATATTTTTAAGAACTTCGAAATTGTTGAATATCCTCGAAAACTTCGGAATTCTAGAACTTCCAAATTTACGAAACTCAAAATATTTGAAAACTTCAAAATCCATCCGAATTCGTTGAAACTTCAAAATTTCAAAACTTCTTTCCTTCAGAATTCCAAAATTCTCAAACAATCCAAAACCTTAGAAATCCCCAAAACTTAAAATTTCCAAAACTCAACAACTCCCAGACTTCAAAATCCTTGAAAATTTCCAAAAACTTCAGAATTCTGAAACGTCTAAAATTTCAAATTCTCATACTTTTTCCAAATTCCATAACCCACATAATGTACAAAGCTCCAAAAATATCGAAGCTTCAAAATTCCAAAACTTCAAAAAGCTTGGAAACTTCAAAATCCACCCAAAATCGTAAAACTCAAAAATTTCGAACCTTCTCCCCCCTTCAAAATTCCAAAATTCTCAACCAATCCAAAACCTCGAAAACCCCCAAAACTCCTTCAAAATTCCAAAATTCTCAACCAATCCAAAACCTCGAAAACCCCCAAAACTCAAAATTTCCAAAACTCAACAACTCTCAGACTTCAAAAATCCTTGTACATTCCCAAAAACTTCAGAATTCTGAAACGTCTAAAATTTTCAAAATTTCCGAAACTTTTAAGAACTCCAAATTCTCATACTTCATCAAAATTCCATAACTCCCAAAACGTACAAAGCTTCAAAATTCTTCAACAGCCAAAAATTCCCCAAATTCCAAGACTCAAAAACTCAACATTTTCCAAAATTCCCCTACCCCCCCGAACCCCCAAAATTCCAAAATCCAATAAATTTTCCCCTACCCAAAAGAAATACCTTCCAACCCTTTTCCCTCCCACAATTTTCAAAATCGAATGCCCTTCCCTCGGGCCGCAAAAAAAGCATCGCGTCACGAAAGCAAAATTAATATCAAGGGTCAAGAGCTCTCGTTGATTAAAAAAGGGACTCGTGGGCGATATCGCGTTACAGTCGACAATGTAGCTCGTGTTCGACTCGAAACGTAACTGCGAATTCGTGACCGCCGGCCAAACAATGTCGTTCCGCGTTCGCCATTTCGCATTGTTCCCTCCTCAAGGAAACATCGCTCATTTTCGCGACGGAAATAAAGACGGGGGATTTGGCGTTTTTATTAATTTCCAGTGATTACTTCCACAAAGGAATCTCTCCTCGCGGCGAATAAAGCCGATAAGGAACGGCCGCATTTTTCGCGGCGGGTATTAAAATTTCTCGCGTCCCCGATGCACCTGGAACCTATTACTCGCTCCGTTAACAATTTCTTTTGTGAGCGTGTCGCGTGTGTGTTCAAACGCTCACCGACGTGTATCGCGCGGAATAACGCGCGCGACTCGAAAGCGGCGTTTAACATTGTTTGAAAGGCGCGACTTTGATCTGGACCTGGTAAACGTACATCACCGTTTCACGGCCCGAGCTTGACCGGGATCGAGACGTTTAGCACTTTTCGTGACCGCTGCGGAGTTCGGGAAAACGTGGATATTTTTATATTTGCGTTTATTGATATGATGAGGACATTTTATTTAACGCTCGCGAGAAATATGTAATTTCGTGGCCCTGCATGCGAGTGATGAACTCGTTCGCCCACTAGTGGGCGAATAAGCTGTTCGCCCACGCTCATTTTAACGACCTATAGCTATTTACTCACTCACGCTCAGTTTAGCGACAGTTTGCACACGGATAATGGAAACAAGATGGCGGACGAGCGACTCGATATATATCGAAACGTCAAACTCCCCAACCCTAACCTCAAAATTACAGAACTGTGTATTGCTGCAATGTTTACAAAAGTGTCGAATACAGTCATAATCAATCCCGATGAAAATCAAAGCAACGAAAGGGATAATTAGTTTTTAACTCCCTAAAAAAGGTCGAAAGAGGAGATTCCACCCGCGTGTTGCCACACTCGCTACGCTCGTGAGGCAATCTCCACGCTCGAGGAATCTTCTCTTTCTCCCACTAGTCGCACAATGTACTATTTCTGCATTTTTTCGGATGAAATGCGGAAATTGGATGTATTCGAGATTCGGATATTTTGATGAAAGTATTAATTCTGGGCAGGGATGAATTTCTTGGATTTTGGAATTTTGAAGGTTTGGATGGGTAGGGAAATTTTTTAGATGTTTTGGATATTTGTTAAATTGTAGAATTCCGAAGTTTTTGAGAATGTTCGAGAATTTTTATATTTTTGAGAATATTCAAGAATTTTGGAGTTTGATAGTTTTTGAGTCTTGGGAATTTAGAGAGTTGTGGAGATTTCGGAAATTTTTGAGTATTGAGGAATTTTGGGTTTTGAAGGGTTGAAGTTTGGAAATTTTGAGATTTTGAAGTTTTGACGATGCGGATGAATTTTGAAGCTTTGAAATTGTTGGGAGTTTTAGAAATTTGGTAAATTCTGGAATTATGGAAAGTCGTAAAGGTCTAAATTTTTCGAAGTTTTGGGAATTTTCGATACTTTTCAAGTTGCAGAATTATAAACATTTTGAGAATGTTTGAGAATTTTTATATTTTTGAGAATATCCAAGAATTTTGGAGTTTGATAGTTGTTGACACTTGGGAATTTTGAGAGTTGTGGAGATTTCGGAAATTTTTGAGTATTGAGGAATTTTGAGTTTTGAACGGTTGAAGTTTAGAAATTTTGAGATTTTAAAGTTTTGACGATGCGGATGAATTTTAAACCTTATAAATTGTTGGGAGTTTTGGAAATTTGGTACATTCTAGAATTTCGAAGAATCGTAAAGATCCAAAGTTTTGAAAATTTTGGATATTTTTTAAGTTGCAGAATTCTGAAGTTGTGTGAGAATGTTTAAGAATTTTTATATATTTTTGAGAATATTCAAGAATTTTGGGGTTTGCTGGTCATTTAGTCTTGGGAATTTCGAGAGTTGTGGAGATTTTGGAAATTTTGGAGTATTGAGGAATTTTGAATTTTAAAGCGTATAAGTTTCGAAATTCTAAGATTTTGAAGGTTTGACGCATGTGGATGAGTTTTAAAGCTTTGAAATTGTTGGGAGTTTTGGAAATGTTCAAGAATTTCGAAGTTTGGGAGTTGATGAGACTTGGAAATTTCGCGAGTTTGGAAATTTCAAAAGTTTTGGAGTTTTCAAAATTTTTCGAACTTTTAAGCCTAGAAGTTTCGAAATTTTGAAATTTTCAGGTTCTGACGAATTTGGATAAAATTTAAAATTTTCATGCATTCTGAAGTTTTGGAATTTTGAAGCTTCGAATTTTTTGAAGATTTGGAGATTTTGTAAGTTCCGAAATTCCGAAAAATTAGAAAGTTCAGAATTCTTGGATGTTTCGGGAATTTCAAGAGTTTTGTATAAATTTATGAATTTCAAAAGTTCAAGAATATTTAAGAATTCAAAAATTTTGATAGTTTCGAAATTTCGGGATTTTGAGCTTTTGACGAATTCGGATAAATCTTTCAATTTTCATGAATTTTGAAGATTTGGATATTTTGTGAGAAATTCCGTGAACATTTTGTGAAATTTTGTTTTGAAATTTTGTGAAAATTTCCAAAAAGTACATATCATACTTTTTTTCTCAATTCAAAGTTCTCAAGAATTTTGAAATTTCAAAAACTTGACTAATTCTTCACATTCCATCGTATTTTAAAAAATTCAAAAATTACAAAAATCTTAAATTCCCAGTCTCGAAAATTTCAGACTCTCAAAATTTCCCAAAGTTTCGCAGTACCAAAAAATATCGTGCTCCACCGAAGAATACGGTGCATTTGCACCCCCTGCCCCCACGTCCTTGAGGAAAAGGGGTCGAAATGAGACGTCCGAGAGCTGGCAGTTTGATTGAAGAGGGAGTCGTGTAATAAACCGCGAGGGGCCGGTAATAATGGAAGGGCAGTTACGTTGAAGAGCGGATAAAAGCGAGATTCGCTGATTAATTGATTAGGGAGGTGCCGAAGAACGCCCCGCGCATTATGCGCCCGAAGCCGCTCGTTAAGGGAGCCCTCGTACACACACGCGGAGATAGCATCTTTTCCGCTCTTCGAGCCTCGTTTTCGTGAAACAAAATCGATTGATCTGCTGCCCGAGAAATGGCCCTAATGGCTTCATGAAACGTACACGAGGATATCACCCCGTGGCTCTCTTCCTCCGCGATCGAGAGCGCCCTGCACCAAACAACTTGGGGCGACAGGGCCCGGGACTGACGGATTCATCCGTCTTCTCTGGGAACCTAATTGAAAGTTTATCGCTCTTTTCTTCTCGATCCCATCGCGGCAATAATGGGCTCGATTAGTTTCGGGAGGCTTCGCGAAATGGTGCCCGAGGAGATCGCGGTTTTGGATTCATTTTTGACCTTGGCAGCTTTTGATCACGCGTTTGGAAGTTTGATTTTCTTCACTCTAACCTCAAAATTGGTACTTTGAGTGTATTTTTCGATCATCGTGAAGAAAAGTACTGTGTTGCGCACGCTGGCAATTGTCGATTTTGATGAAATGATTGCGGCACTCGCTTTCGGCTCGTGCCACAAACCTTCATTTCGTCAAAATCACCAATGCCAGCTTGCACAACAATGTACTATTGTTTGGGATTCGTGGATTTGTTGATTTTGGATGGACTGATTTTGTGTTCGGGAATTTGGAATTGATAATAATTGGCCAGTTTGGAATTTCGTCTAGGGTGCAGGTCAGACGCATTATATTTTCTGAGCGTTTTATTTTGTACGATATCGAGTACGTAGCAAAAAATTTTTTTAATTCTGGAAAATTTGGAACATTTAGCACATTATAAGAAAATATATTTTGAAAAGATATAAAGTTTTCGAGAAACTTGATCATTTGGAGTATTTTCAACATTTGAAAGTTTCCAACAGTTTTGGAAATTTTTTAGAGAATTTTTTAGAGTTGGGAGGATTTCGAGAATTTTACAAGTTTTAACAAATTTGGAAATTTGGAACATTTAAAAAATTTTGAAAATTTTAAGTTGTAAAAAAGGTTTTGGAAATTTTTAGAATTTACAATATTTTTATAAATTTTGGAATTACGAAAATTTCACGAATTCCTAATATTTCGAGAAACTTAATGATTTGGAATATTGTTAACATTTCAAGATTTTTAACGATTTTGAGAATTTTCGAAGTTTGAAGTATTTTGAAGATTTTGGAATGTATAGGAATTTTGAAAATTTCAGGATTTCAAAATTTTCGTAAATTTCAGAGATTTGTAAAAGTTTCGAAATTTCTGGAAATTTAAAATATTTTCATAATTCTTGAAATTACGAAAATTTTACGAATTCTTCACATTTCGAGAAACTTGATAATTTGGAACATGTTAAGATCTTTGATAATTTAGAGAATTTCGAAAGTTTTGAGTATTTCGACAATTTTCAGAATTTCAAAAATTTTAGAAATATCAGAGATTTAAAAAAGTTTCGAAAATCTTGAGAATTAAGGCAATTTCTATAATTCTTCAAATTTTGAAAATTTTACGAATTCCTAACATTCTGAGAAACTTCATAATTCTGAATATTTTTAAATTTCAAGATTCTTAACAATTTTAAGAATTTTCTAAGTTTGAAGTATTTTAAAGATTTTGGGAGTTATACAATAGAAATTTTGAATATTTACGATTTATATTCAGAATTCTTTAAATTACGAAAAACCCCCAAATTTTTCGCATTTCGAGAAACGTGATAATTTGAAACATTTCAAGATTTTTAATAATTCAGAGGATTTTGAACGTTTTTAGTATTTTGACAATTTTAATAATTCCAAAAATTTCAGAAATTTCAGAGATTTGAAAAAGTTTCGAAAATCCTGAAAATTAAGGCAGTTTTCATATTTCTCCAAATTCGATAAATTTTAAGAATTTCTAAAATTTCGAGATACTTTTGTTTAGTTGGAACATTTTCAACGTATTTCAAGATTTTCGACTATTTTGATAAATTTTAAAGTTTAGAAGATTTGTAAACTTTTTAAACTTTTTAAAATTTCGAAAACTTTCAGAATTTCGAAAATTTTGGAAACCTCAAAGATTTGAAATTTATAAATTCTTAAAATTCACAGTACTCCCATAATTACTTAAATATCGAAAATTTTACGAATTTCTGAAACTTTGAGAAACTCGATCATTTTGAAAATTTAAAACATTCTAAAATTTTCAAAGATTGCCCGAATCCTCAATTTCGCGAATTTCCAAAGTTTGGAGTACTTTGAGAATTCCGAAAGTCTAGAGAATTTTGACCATGTCGAGAATGTTAAACTTTTCGGAAATTTCAGACCTTTCAAAAAGTTTTGAAAATTCTGAGAATTTAGCAAATTTTCATAACTCTCTAGTAAAACTGTAATTCTCGAACTTGTTGAATTAATTCCGAGTAGAATTCACGTTACCCCCCCCCCCCTCCCCCCCCGAACGA
>JAPYZK010013468.1:0-11669 GCA_030522785.1 Platygaster equestris | reverse complement strand
AAATTCTGAAAATTTTCAAACTTCTAAAAACTTGTAAAATTCTCCAAATACTCTAAACTCTAAAAATCATCAAAATATTTAAAACTTCCGAAATTCCCTAAATTGTTGAAAATCATAAAACGTTACCAATTATCAAGTTTCTCGAAATGTGAAGAATTCGTAAAATTTTTGTGATTTCAAGAATTATTGAAGTATTGTGAATTTTAAGAATTTTTGGAACATTTACAAATTTCTCAAATTTACCCAAATTTGAAATTCTCGAACTTTTCAAAATTCCAATAACTTCCAAAATCCTTAAAATACTTCAAACTTCGAAAATTCTCAAAACTGTTAAACATATTCCAAATTATTAAGTTTCTCAGAATGTTAGGAATTCGTAAAATTTTCGTCACTCCAAGAATTTTATGAAAATTTTCGAACTTTTAAAAACTTGTAATATTCTCGAAATACTCCAAACTCTGAAAACTGTCAAAATACTGACAACTTTTGAAATTCCCTAAATAGTTGAAAATCTTGAAACGTTACTAATTATCGACTTTCTCGAAATGTGAAGAATTCGTAAAAGTTTCGTAATTTCGAAAATTATTAAAATATTGTGAAATTCCATAATTTTTGGAACATTCACATATCTCCGAAATTTAACCAAATTTTGAAATTCTCGAACTTTTCAAAATTCCAAAAACTTCCAAAATCCTTAAAATACTTTAAACTTTGAAAAATCTCAAAGTTGTTAAAAATCTTTAGATGTTAAAAATATCCCAAATTATCAAGTTTCTCAAAATGTTGAGAATTCGTAAAATTTTCGTAAAACAATATACTATTAAATCCTCAGTAACCGACGAACAAACATATTACTACCTGAAGAAATCCGAATGGTACAATCAGTACATGACTTCTGATCCCGGTAATCTTCTCAGTCTGCGAATGGTTCGGAGCAATGTCAAAGAAAGCAAGTGAGTATCTAAGTCACGAAAAGTACAATAATCCAATACTAAATCCAGATGATATTTAATGATTTTCAACTTCCCAGAGTTATCACTGGCCTGAGATTCAGACAAAAGCAAGGCATACTCTACATCCAGATAAAAGAAGGAGTTCTTTTACGAAACCTCAAGGTCGTGAATAGTTCTTGGGTCCCATTGTCATTATTGAAAAAAGAAAGTGTACTCAAAGTACTGATGGAAAAACAGCTCGGCGGAAAATACAATGAAAAAAAATTGAACAAAACCTTGGAAGCACCTTACACAGAGCGTGATGCTTACAGATCACTTGAATTCAAGGCTTTCTTACGCAAAATATGGAAAAAAAAAAATAGAGATTTAAAATACGGTCAAGATTTCGTCGCTATCCCGGAAAACGTTGGTGTCGCAACGCAAGATATCACTGTGAATGAAAATGTGGCTATAACAGGTTGATTCATTTAAATATTTACGATTTTGGGTATGGGGGGAGGGTTACCAGGTACTTTCGATTGTTTTCCAACATTCAAATTTCACGATACAAAAGAGTTGAAAAATCGATTTCAGATACAATTCCAAATTATAACTGAAACCAGAAGTAATGTACGATATTAGTAGATGGGGGGCTGAATGTTCGTATTATTAACTCTGCAGTGTTGCCAGATTGGTCAAATGTTCTCCCACCAGGCCTACGTTCAATTCCCACCAGAATTGACCTCCTTCCTACTAGATTCCCTAATAATGAAAAATTCATCTAGAAAAAACTTCATGAAAGGTCTCTAAAATTATGATTCTTAGAAATTTTTATCATCTAGAGGATAATGAAATTTCTAAAAATTATTAAAACTGTACACATTTTGAAAGTTTCAGAAATTTCGAATATTGTGAATAACTGCGTAAAATTTTTGAAATTTAAGTAATTCAGTTGATTTTGGAAACTTTAAGAATCTCTAAAATTTTGAAATTTTGAGAATTTTTGGAATTTCGAGAACTGCCAAGATTGTGGGAATTTGAAAGTTTTGGAAATTTTCAATACATTCAATTACTAATCTACAATTTTCGACATTCCGAGAATTTCTACAATTCAGACGATCTTAAAATTTTCGAATATATATTTTGAGATATTTGAATGTTTTAAAAACTTATGGTTCTTAAGAACCATAATATTGAAGATTTAAAAAAAACTGCGAAATTTTGGAAAATTTTAATTGAATATGTAAATTGTGTTGTTCTACCCGTCGTATATCAAAAGCCCCTAAAAGGCCGTATTATACTACTAACTGTTGAACGATTACAATTGCGAGCTATCGACCAATCAGCGCACGGCAGCTCGCGAGTTGATTGGTCGACTTCAGCTCCGTGGAATCGTAGCCGATCAAACAGAAATGTTTATATTTTTCGAGCCGCAATCGTGGTTCTAAATTTTTTGAAAAATTCGTGAGTCAGAAATTTGCTGATGATTAAAAACGCCAAAACCATCATTTTTCTACTGATGACGCAACCCACTAAATGAAACCACCAGATTTCCTTAACCACCAGATTGCCCACTTAAGACCCAAAATTTCCACTAAATCTGGTGGGTAAACCACTGATCTGGCAACACTGCTAAACTCTGATAATCTAATCACCTCAATTCCCAATCGATTTTATCATACAGGAATTGGATTCAAATTGCACGAAAATGATGACAACTCAGCAGTGATCCATTTAGTCGTCGAAATCACCGAAATCGACACCATATCTGGTGTATTAGATCTGAATCCTACAGATCTGAATCCTATCGAACGCAGCCTCCGGAATAAATCTTTGAAAAGGTATATTATACCCTTATACCCCCTCATATCTTATCACTGACACAAAAAATCAGTTCAAATGTTCAATTGATTCGGATTCTTTTCATTCAAGACCGGACACGCAAAAACTGATCAATGTCCCAGCAGATCTCCTCACGACCAACCGAATTAAGCAGGTTGATAGTGGAAAAGTCAAATGGTTCGATGACGCCATGTTATCGAAAGAAGAAAGAGTGATGACACCATTTTTCGATGGGGTACCAGTTGAGTCGAGCCCTGAGTTGCCTATGACCGGAGTCGGGCTTTTGTCCAAAAGCTTCCAGGGCGGTTACAGCGGATTCATATCGTTCCAGCTTTACACCGCGAAGCGTTTGAGCCACTTGAAAGAGCGAGCAGCTCAGTTTTCCGATTTTTAAGTACATGTTCTGATTTTTATTCTTCGGAATACACTTGCATGAACTTGAAGTAAGTTTTTGAATAGAAAGGTTCATACGTAACGTGAACGGTTCTAAATATGTATTAGTGTGCGAAAAAAGGACCAGATATTCGTATTTTATGTTCAATATTCCGGAATAAATCCTACATTTGTCGAAGGGGGGGGGGGGGTATGGGGGCTATAGCCCCCCCCCCAACTCTCAAAAATATATATTTATAAAACAACCAGAAGTGTATTTTAATCGAAAATGGAATTTTTCGGATTTTAAATTCTCAAAGTTGGCGATCTTCAATTATGAATTTTTTAGATTTTATTGTTTTAGTGTAGTGAAATATATAAAATGAATTCGAAAGTTTCCGAATGAAAAAAGTCGTTCAACATTGAAAATTTCGGAGGTAAATCTCGAACCTTGATAAATGGAATTTTCAAGGTTTCGAATTCTAAAATCACAAATCATAAATTTGGAGTTCGCAAAAATATTTGAAAGTTGTCGAATGTAAAATTTGTTTATACTTGATATTTTCAAAATCAAAATTCGTACATTTCACATGTAAAATGAAATTTTGGGGATTTTGAATTCTCGAAATAAAAAATTTTGAATTATTCAAAATCCCCTTGTTTCTGAAAAAGTTTTTCAAAGTTTCAAAATGTTCAGTTTGTTCAATCTTGAAATGTTTGGATTCAAAGATTCGAACATTTAAATCTAGAATTTTTGGGAATACGAATCGTCAAAATTACGATATAATTTTGAATCTTAATTTTTACCGAATTTTCTAATCTTCGAAAACATACTGAAAAGTTTTCCAACTTAAAATATGTTTCATCTTAAAATGTTGGAAATTCGAATTAATTATAAGTATATATCGACTGTTATATCATAACAAAATATTAGATTCATCGAGATCCTAAATTATCTTCATTCCAAAGTTCAAACTCTAACTGAAGCGAAATTTCTCTTTCTTAGCAAGTTATTTCGAAGTTCCCATCTTCTGAATTTTTCGAACAAAATCACTTGAATTCTCTGGATCTTAAAATTTCAGAAATTGAATATCTAAAATAAAAAGCTTGCAATTTCGGATATTCTAGATAATAAGTACAAATTCTGAAATTCGAAAGTGCAATTTTTCAAATCTTCTTCTTTTTTCAAATATGATTACAATACACAAAAATTGAACAATCGATAAGTTAATACATTGCAAAACTGGAATCCGTTGATTAAAATTCTAAAATAATGCAATATACACATGAATGTTATCAAACTATAAAATTTTAAACTTAAAAAAATAGGAAATTCTGTTTTTAGAATTTCCGCAGTTCATCATAAACTCAGAACGTTTCTATGAAACTTTTCAATCCAAAAATGTTGTTTTATATTCCCAGACTCCTAAACTTCGAAACAGCAAAATTTTCAAACATTGAGAAGTGAAGTCTAAAACTTCAAAAATTCCAAAAATACATGTTTTTTGGAATAAAAATTGAAAAATGTCGTCATTCTTGTATTAGATTGAATTGAATCAATTAATCAATTGAAGCTAAATTGAAAAATTTTGATTATGACATAACAAAAACTCTCTAACTTCGAATTGTAAATTGAGTCTAAATCTGTAAATGAAGTCTTACTCATATTATACTAATAAATAATAGAATTTACCCTAGAAACCCACCCCCCCCCCCCCCCCCCCCAAAGGATTGAATCCCAGATCCACCACTGAAGTCTCGCATTTCGGCATAGTGATATTTGTACAGTATGTTAAATTAATGCCTTCACCTATCGATATATCGATATTTCATCTTGGGTACATCTAGATATATATCAGATTTTACATTGTCGCTTATGGGCGATCGATATATTTCGATACATCGATAGGTGAAGGCATTAACGGAACATATTGCACACAGAATCCAATTATTCCATATCGCGCGCATCTCTGATTTTGACGATTGAATGCTCAGTTTTTTCGTAAAAATTAGACAAACCCACCGAAGAAATGAGAAAACCACGATATAGTTATAGTCATGATAGACGCTATTTTACATCGATTGATCCGAAAGCGAATGAATTCCATCATCCCCGAACAGCCGGCGATGATATCGCGCAAAAACGGCAGCCATCGTGGCCAGGCCAGTCCGGAATTCAAATACATCCCTCGCATTCATATGTATACACATATTTTCGAAGCGTTTAAGAGTCTCTTTGTGGCGTTGGCTCTTTACGTCCTAATCAGATAAAATTGTGTAGCCCCATATGGCGGGGCGCGTTGCGCGCTACCGCGTTAATGGGAATCAATCCCAAAAATCTAATTCCGAAAAAAATCCCCCGGCGGCTTCCATTAATCAATTTTTTGCGCGGTCCCCGAACTCTCGGGCATTAGGATTAAGGACCCGCGGTATCTCGATTCCATCTTATCTGCGAATTTATCGTCTCTCGGAAGGGCAGGCCCGGCTCGATATAGATTTACGCGGGTCCGAATTTTCGGCGGCCCGTTACAAATATTGTGACAAATGAAAAAAAATAGGGGGACCTTTTTTCGTGCGGTTGCGAAACGAACGATCGATGGGTTGCCCAATAGTTGAGTGTGCTTAATTAGTATTCGATCGGGAGATGAATATCGGTTCTAGCACACGTGTAAGAATTGTCTAGAGGGATGGTTTTACAGTGGCGAATTTGTCCAGAGACGCGATCGTCTTTTGAGGGATCGTTTGAGAGAATATGAGAAAATGCTGAAGAATCGATTTTTCCAAGATCGTTTGAAGACCATAAGCTTGGAATTATGAATATTGTTTCCGAATCAGTAAGTTTTTTCAGTAAATCTACACATCATGCTTTTCGTCATTGATTAGGATAGAAAAAAAATATGTTTTGCAGTTGGAAAAATAGTTTTTGAACGAATCTCAGGTTTTTAAAACGAGGCAAGTTTTGGAATCAAATGAGTTGAATCATTATTATTCCACTAGTTGCGAATTTTATTTTATCCTAAAATGTGGAAAAGGTGCGTTCGAAAAATGACTTAATTGATGTAAGTTTGAATGAAGTCAGTTAACCGACATGAAAATTTTTGATGAAATTTAGATAATTCGAAATTGTGTGGACATTATGACAAATCAGGGAAATTCCAAAAATATCGGAAACCATCTGCAATTCGTATTAGAATTTTTCATACATTCCCTAGTGATTCTAGTTTTTATAAAAATGTTTATAAGGTCGGTTTTATCAAAGTTTTATAAGAAAAAATTTTTGTATAAAAATTTTTTCTTCAACATTTTTAAAAATGTGCAAAAATTTTTCTAACCTTTTTTGGATTATTTTGCTAATGTATATACCATTATTCATCACTTTATGAGGCTCTAGCTCAAATTTGTTTTGAAAGGGATTTAAAAATTTTTCGGAGGCAGCGGGATTTGAATTTGCGACCTTTGCATCAGAAATCCGATAGTAAATTTCTTGTCCATCAAATCTGTTTCAATTTAGATGCTTATTTTCAATTTGAGTTAAAGAATTTTCAGATCCTATAGAATCATATGTTTTTACGTTTTATAATTGCTAAAAAACGTTACGAACATGATTTTCTATTCCCTTGTGTGAGAAAAAGTATCAAATATTACATAAGAGAAATTCCTTGTATCAGGAAAGTTTTTTAAAAATATATGAAACTTTTTATAAAAATCACGGTTTTTATAAAAATAAAAATTTTTTAAAAAAATTTGTAGGCTTTCAATTATTTTTATAATAAAATAGATGAACTGTATGCAAATTTTGACAGATTTTATGAAAACATTTTTTTGTAAAGTTTTTCTAAAACCACCTTATACAAATCAAAAATTTTCTACAACTTTTATAAAATCGACCTCATAAAAAAACAAATCATTATAAATAATTCACTGATTTCATATAAATTGAGCTAGTTTTTATCAAAACTACAATCACCAGGGTCTATAAAGATATATAATTCATTTTTCGAAATGTTGCGAAAATTCATTTAAAACTGATTAAATTTCTCTGACATCGTAAGAACTGTTGAAAATAATTGAAAATTTATAAGGATTCATCAAAAATACGTGAATTCTCCAAATTCTGTAGAAGTAAAAAATATCTACTAGATCTACACCGTATACCTTTGTGAAATGCTAACAAATGCAAATACTTTCGATTTTTCAACATTCTGAATCACATTCTACGTGGGATAATCGATTCCGGGGAATCAACGAAAAATTCGTCGTTGTCGCGGCCTTGCGATATGAACATTCCGAAAGTTTATTTCCCACTCGGCGCGTTGCGCTGAGTGACAAGGCGGACGGGGCGCGTTTAACCCGCTCGTTAAGCGCGAAAACCGGAAGTCTCGGGAGCACCTGTTACACGCAAGCGCATTTTTGGCACGATGAAAAAACACGAAGCGGTTTTTCGAAAGAAAAAACCGTCAGTTCCGGAGTGCAAAAATGGCAGGAAAATTGCCGAAGCTGATTTTCCCTGAATTCCATTTTAAATAGTAAAACAGTCGAAACTGCTGGAAAATTCAGAGCCAGCAACTGTTTTACGATTTTTACTGTGCCGGGGGGCCGGGCGGGGCGGCGCTCTGCGGCTCTCGCGGGGGCGTGGGAGGCGGGCGCCCGCGGCAAAGATGATTTTCGCTCGAAATTAATTCAACAAATTTAAAAAGTGAAGTTTTATGAGAGAATTATAAACATTTTCTGAATTCTCAGAATTTTCAAAAGTGTTTGGAATCTCTGAAATTTTTAAAATCCTCTAAACTTTAAAATTCATCAAAATAGTCGAAAATCTTTAAATATATTAAAACTGTTCCAACAAAACAAAAGTTTCTCGAAATTTTATGGATTCGTAAATTTTTGAAAATTTCAAGAATTCCGAAAACTGCCTTAATTTTCAAGATTTTCAAAACTTGATTCTCTGGAATTTCTAAAATTTTTTCAATTCTAAAAATTGTCAAAATACTGAAAACTTTCGAAATTCTCTAAATTTTTGAAAATCTTGAAATGCTACAAATTATTAAGTTTCTCGAAATGGGAAAAATTAATGAAATTTCCGTAATTTCAAGAATTATTAAAATATTGTGAATCTTCAGACATTTTGGAACATTTACAAATCTCTAAAATTCAGCCAAATTTTCAAATTCTTGAACTTTGCAAAATTCCAATAACTTCAAAAATCCTCAGAATGCTTCAAACTTTGAAAGTTCTCAAAATTGTTAAAAATATTCCAAATTATTCAGTTTCTCGAAATGTTAGGAATTCGTAAAATATTCGTAATTCCGAAAATTTTATGGAAATATTTTGAATTTTTAGACTTTTCAAAACTCTTTTACAACTTCGACATTTTGGAAATTTTTGAAATTTTGAACATTTATGAACTTCTAAAAACTAGTAAAATTCTCGAAATACTCTAAATTCTGAAAACTGCAAAATACTGAAAACTTTCGGAATTCCCTAAATAGCGAAAATCTTGAACAGTTACAAATTATCAAGTTTCTCGAAATGGGAAGAATTCGTAAAATTTTTGTAATTTCAAGAATTAATAAAGTATTGTGCATTTTCAGAATTTATTGAACACGTACAAATCTCCGAAATTCACCCAAATTTTGGAATTCTCGAACTTTTCAAAATTCCAATAACTTCCAGAATCCTCAAAATACTTCAAACTTTGAAAATTCTCAAAATTGTTGAAAATATTCCAAATTTATAAGTTTCTCAGAATGTTAGGAATTCGTAAAATTTCCGTAATTCCAAGAATTTTATGAAAATATTTTGAATTTTCAGAATTTTCAAAACTCTTTTACAACTTCGACATTCTCGAAATTTTCGAAATTCTGAAAATTTGCAAACTTCTAAAAAGTAGTAAAATTCTCGAAATACTCCAAACACTGAAAACTGTCAAAATACTGACAACTTTCGAAATTCTCTAAATTGTTGAAAATCTTGAACAGTGACAAATTTCTAGGTTTCTCGAAATGAGAATTGTTCGTAAAATTGTTATAATTTCAAGAATTATTAAAATATTGCGAATTTTCAGAATTTTTGGAACATTTACAATTCTCTGATACTTACCCAAACTTTGAAATTCTCGATTTTTTAAAAATTCCAATAACTTCAGAAATACTCAAAATACTTCAAACTTTGAAAATTCTCAAAATTGCAAAAATATTCCAAATTATGAAGTTTCTAAAAACGTTAGCAATTCGTAAAATTTTCGTCACTCCAAGAATTTTATGAAAATATTTTAAATTAATAAATTTTCGAAACTCTTTTACAATTTCGAAATTTTCGAAATGTTTGAAACTCTGAAAATGTTCAACCTTCTAAAAACTCGTGAAATTCTTGAAATACTCCAAACTCTGAAAATCCTCAAAATTGTTTAAAATCTTGAAATGCTGAAAATGTTCAAAATCATCTAGTTTCTCGAAAACTTCGACATTTGTGAATATCGGTATAGTTTGACTATTTTTTTTCTCAAAATATCCTTTTCTACAATGTGCTGTATTTTTTAAATTCTCCAGAATTCCGGAGGGGGCTTCAGCCCCCTCCCTGGTTACGTGCTTGCATTACCACGATTCGTGAATAAATTACGACACTTACTTGTTCATAATCGAGATTCGCTGTGAGTGTGAATACACCAGTATTCGGATTCAGCGAGAACACGTCGTTAGCCCAATCGGAAATGAGAGCGTAGCTCAATTGGCTGCTCGGTCCTTCGGCGTCCGCGTCCGTGGCCACGACGCGGCCGATTTGACTGCCCGTTTCGACGTCTTCTGGGACGTCGAACGAGTACGCCATCGCCTGAAAGGCTGGAGCATTGTCGTTCGTGTCGATCACCTGAAAATCAGAAAGAGAAAATCGTCACAAGTCGATTAAAAATAAACGTAAAAAAATCGTCTGAAAAAGACGATTCTTCAAAGTTTTGAAGACGTGGCTCAATTTGATTCCAAATAGAAGATCGTCATCGAATTCGCTCTCATGAGAGGATTTACAGAGAAAATCGTCGCAAGTCGATTGAAAGTCCACGTAAAAAAATCGTCTGAAAAAGACGATTCTTCAAAGTTTTGAAGACGTGGCTCAATTCGATTCTAAATAGAAGATCGTCATCGAATTCGCTCTCATTAAACGATTTTCACAGATATGGATCGAAGAGAAGAATCCGTCAATGTTGTTTCGCTACTTTGATCATTTCCGGAGATGATTGATAGGCTTCCTATTCGTTGTCTTTGTGATTTATCTCGTGATTGAACATTTCATGTGAGATTTTGCAACGGTTTTCAGGAAGAATGCGGTAATTATAGCTTCTCGATGGTTTGAAGCAATTCACATTGACGCTTGGTAATGATGACTGAGTTGACATGGTACAGTTATTTTTGTGGGGAAATGTATCATCATTTGTCATGAGTTGGAGAAAGGTTTTTTTATGAAGACATGGTAAATTGGCGTGATAATTCTAGTTTAGAGTGATTGATAGTTTACAGTAATTGCTTACTGTGTTTTAGTGATTGGGAAAAATTGGCAAGACATCATTAAATTTTCTCGTATTTTTAAATACCGTATTTACTCGAAGATAAGCCGCACACGATTATAAGCCGCACCTCGATTTTTGATGCCCAAATCAGTGAAAAACCATTTGTGCTCGAATATAAGCCACATTTAAAAAATTCGTAATTCACGGTGATCACTACCTCAATTCACATGGCTTTGGCAAGCAAATCCACTAAAAAAGTGTGGAAGTGCGTAGAACATTCAAGAAATTCAACTGAGGAGAGAATCACAAACAGGATGGGCATATTTTCCAGTACACAACAGCATTTTGCACTATTTTGACGCGCTTGTATCCGAATATAAGCCGCACACGATTATAAGCCGTACCGCGTTTTTCAAGCTCTAAAAAACCGAAAAAGGTTGCGGCTTATATTCGAGTAAATACGGTACAAAGAGGTTGGAACTTGATTCAGATCGGTTTTTCCAAGCAGTTTGGACAAGTTTTTGAGAGATCGAAATAACTGTCGAAATTGTTCAACATATTGGAAATTTCATATTACTTTTGCGAATCTTGATGTTTTTTTGAGTTTTATACAAGACTTTCTTCGTTCCGGGAAATTTACGTAAGTTTTCACATTTTTGAAGTACCTTCGAGAATGTTCAAGTGACTTCGAAATTTTACGGAAATTATTAATTTTGTAATGATTGTTGAGAAATTATACAATTTTTTCAGAATTTCCATAGTTTTTTGAAATACTTTGTCAATGGTTAGTCTACACCCTCGAGATTCACAATGTGTACATAAAACTAACATAAAACTCACAACCGATAACAATCGACATCTCATTCCTTACAATGAATTACCCGATGATTGCAATGACGTAATAAAAAACAATCAAACCCAATCGTTTATATCTCTAAGCATCTGTAAGCACTGCATCCTAGCAACGAAAATGAAGACCTTTCACTCCGTTTCCCACTACCTCCCTACTGATTGTAGTTTTTATA
>JAPYZK010013378.1:0-11825 GCA_030522785.1 Platygaster equestris | reverse complement strand
AAATTTTTAAAATAACAATAAATGAAAATTAAGTCGGTAATAATGAAATAAACACAGGTCAGGATTTTTATTTTCGAAGTATATTTTGCATTAGCATTTTTTTTGTCTCCAATTTCTGGTGTGATAAGGAACTGTCGATATTGATTTTTATTTCTTATCAGTTGTATCCTTATCTTCCGAATTTTTCGTAAATATATGGTTTTTTTTCTGCTGTCCAAAACACACCCGATTTTGCGTGTTTCCAAATTTCGAATCATTTGTGTGTGACATTGCTTATCTGGCCACGAAAAATGCAAATGACAGCAAATCACGTTCGGGTGTGTTTATGATAAATGATAACTCGGACTGGTTTAGATAACCTGTCTTCTTCAATTTTACGGAGATAAACATAAAGTTTTTTTTAAGCTTGTTGTGCGGAATAAATTCTACACCAGATGTTATCTCTGATAGCGTGTATTTTTGTTCGTAATGAGATTTTTATCGGATGATTTTAACTTGATGACGATGTCATTCTGAAGTTAGGATGAAGTTCGGAAAATTCGAAGAGGTTCGAAGTTTTGAAAAACTGTGGTTTTATTATTTTTATGATGATTTGATATTATTTTACACTATTTCGAGATGGTTTTGAGTATTTTATTGAACTTGAAATATTTTTAAACGAATTTTGGATATTTTGAGGGCTATTTTTTAAAATATTTTTTTATTATTAGTATTGAATAGTATTAATAATTTATATTGTAATAATATAATATATATTATATATATAATATATAATACTTATTATTAATAATGTAAAAATATTATTATTAAATTTTTTTTCATTTTGATGATTATTTTCATGCTTTGGTGTGAATTTTCAGAATTTATAAGGATTTCGAGTATTTTTAGGGAAAATTTTTGCGAATTCTTGGAAATTCAGTATTTTATAAATCTTGAAAATTTAAAGATTTTTTCGCATTTTCGAAGATTTCCGAAATTTTTGGATACATTTTGGACATTTCATGAGAATTTTTTTGTTTCTTGAATTTTTTAATAACTTTTTCACGATCATTTTTATGAGTTGGTGAGTATTTTCAGTATCAAAAAAACTTTTTAGGCGAATTCGAAACTTCAATCTGAAAAATTCGATGATTTATACAAGTTTTTCAGAATGTTTGAAATAAAAAAAAAAAGTATATTCTTTTAATTTCGAATACATATATTCAAAAGAACGAGAATTCCAACGTTTGTGGTATTGATTGACCTCATTCTTTCATTTTTTTTCTTGGGCTTTAATTTGAGCCCAAATAAACGATTTCTGAACACCTAAAATCCTCGACATAACGAACTTTCTCGCCAAAACCCTTAGGTGTGAATTTCAAAAACAGCATTTCCGTAAATTTTTCGATCTATTTAAAAATATAAATTACAAGATTTCCAATTTTTGTTTGAACGAAAAATTCACAAATTGACAAAATTGTGTGGATAAGGAATTAGAAATTTTAATTATGTAATATTCTCATGTTGAAATTAAAAAATTTGGATATTTTAAAATTCAAATCCGAAGAATTCGAAAGGTAAAACTTCGAATTCACAATCTCAAAATTCGGATAATTCGAACGTGTATCAACTTTCATTCGTAAATTTGAAAATTTATGTTCGATTCTGATCATTTTGACACGGAAAATGACAATTACATGTGTAATAACATTATTATTCTACTAGTTGCGAAATCTACAATTATTCATATTATTTATAAAAAGCGCGTGTTTTTTACACTGTTATTATTTCTTGACAATAAGAGGAAGAAAAAAAATTTTTTTAAGTGCAAAAAATAAATCACACGAATGTAATAAAACCATTATTACACTAGTCCCGAAATAATCTATTTATATCGGCGAAAAAGTTGAATTTTTCGATCTATTTAAAAATCTAAATTACAAGATCCAAAATTTTTGTTCGAACGAAAAATTTCCGAATTGACAAAACTGTGTCTATAAGGAATTAAAAATTCTAATTTTGTAATATTTTCGTGTTGAAATTAAAAAATTTGAAAATTTTAAAATTCAAATCCGAAGAATTCAAAAGGTAAAACTTCGAATTCACAATCTCAAAATTTGGATAATTCAAACATATTATATCAACTTTCATATTTAAATTTGAAAATTTATGTTCGATTCTTATCATTTTGACACGGAAAATGATAATTACATGTGTAATAATATTATTATTGCACTAGTTGTAGAATCTACAATTATTCATATTCACAAAAAGCGCGTGTTTTTCCCACTGTTATTATTTCTTCACAATAACAGGTAAAAGAACATTTTTTTTAAGAGTGCAAAAAATAAATCACACAAGTGTATGTAATAAAACCATTATTACACTAGTCCCGAAATAATCTATTCATATCGGCGAAAAAATAGGTCCCCTTGAAAAATCCTCGACATTTTTAAAGCTGCCCCTCCCCCCTTCCTCCTCCCCCTCAATTACGCGTAATCGCCCTTACTCCCGATTACGTCAAGGTCATTACCGTAATCACCCTCGTGATTACGGAAAAGAAAAAAAAAAAAACGTCGCAATTGGCCCGATAAAAATACGCTCGCCTTTCGCGTTCGATTCACTTCATAAAACCTGAAACCCGAATGGGCACGAAACCGGTTTTCTCCGCGCGCCTTCACAAAGAAGCGCTCCTTCGCTCGCGTATTCCCCTCGATCCTGTACGGAGTATATTTACAAAAACCCTTCATCCGTCACTGGCATCTGTTGTATTCGGATTTTCGCCGCGATTTTTTTTTTTTTTTTTTTTTTTTTTTCGGTTTTTCATTTTTGATTTTTTGTTTTTTATGGCTTCCTCTTCCTCCCCCTCGACACTTTTACGAGGGCTCGCGTACGGTCTTCTTTTTTGGGGGAGCACGTGATAGGGAGTTCTATTTTTGCGTAGGATTTGTGTGTGTACGTGGGGGAATAAGGGAATGATTGTTAAGGGTGGGAATTCATGACCGGACAAGTCGAGGAGATTTTGAGGAGAATTTGAGACGGGGTGTGTTTGTTGGGCTTGTGTGGTTTGGTGTGTCGGTCGGTGTTGGGGGGGGGGGGGGTGTGTGGTGGGGGAGGGGGGGGGGGGGGGGGGGGGGGGGGGGGGGGGGGGGGGGGGGGCTGAAGCTTAATCCGAAATTCTGGGAAATTTGGAAAATCTAGCACGTTGCGGAAAGGGATGTGTATTTTGAACAAAAGAGGAAAACGATGATGATATTAATAAGTGTTGAAGTTTTCGAAAAACTTGATGATTTTCAACATCTTCAACAATTTTGGGAATTTTCAGAGTTTGGAGGATTTTGAGAATTTTAGAAGTTTTTAGATGTTGTAAAAAAGTTTCGAAAATTCACAATATTTTCATAATTTTTGAAATTACGAAAATTTTATGAATTCTTAACGTTTTGAGAAACTTCATAATTTGGAGTATTTTTAACATCTCAAGATTTTTGACAAATTTGAGAATTTTCGAAGTTTGAAGTATTTTGAGGATTTTTAAAGTTATTGTAATTTTGACGAGTTCAAGAATATCAAAATTTCCGTAAATTTCAGAGATTTGTAGGTTTCAAAAATTCTGTCTGGGAAATTTAAAAAATCTAGCACGTTGCAGAGAAGGATATTAAAAAAAAAAAAAAAAAAGTAAAACGATACTGATTTTATAAAGTGTCAAAGTTTTCGAGAAACTTGATTTTCAAAATTTTTAACATTTCGAGATTTTCAACAATTTTGGGAATTTTTAGATTTTGGAGGGTTTCGAGAATTTAAGAAGTTTTTAGAAGTTGTGAATAAGTTTCGAAAATTCACAATATTTGCATTATTTATTCTTAAAATTACGAATATTTCATAAATTCTTAACGTTTCGAGAAACTTGATAATTTGGAATATTTTTAACATTTCGAGATTTTTAACAATATTGAGAATTTTCGAAATTTGAAGTATTTTGAGAATTTTTGAAGTTATTGGAATTTGGATGAGTTCAAGAATGTCAAAATTTCCGTAAATTTCAAAGATTTATAGAAGTTTCGAAAATTCTGTCTGAGAAATTAAAAATCTAGCACGTTGCAGAGAAGGATATTTTGGAGAAAAAAAAAAAAAAAAAAAAACAGTAAAACGATATTGATTTTATAGTGTCAAAGTTTTCGAGAAACTTGATGATTTTCAACATTTTCAACTATTCGAGATTTTCAACAATTTTGGGAATTTTCAGAGTTTGTAGGATTTCGAGAATTTTAGAAGTTTTTAGGTGTTCTAAAAAAGTTTCCAAAATTCACAATATTTTCATTATTTATTCTTGAAATTACAAAAATTTCATGAATTCCTAACGTTTCGAGAAACTTCAAAATTTGGAATATTTTCAACATTTCAAGATTTCAACAATTTTAAGAATTTTCAGAGATTTGTAGAAGTTTCAAAAATTCTGAAAATGTACAATATTTTCATAATATTCTTGAAATTACGAAAATTTTACGAATTCTTCACATTTCGAGAAACTTGATAATTCAGAACATTTCAAGATTTTTGAAAATAATTTAGAGAATTCCGAAAGTTTGGAATGTTTTGAAAATTTTCAGAATTCCCAAAATTTCAGAAATTTCGGAGATTTAATAAAGTTTTGAAAATATTAAGAATTAAGGCAGTTTTCATAACTCTTGAAATGTTGAAAATTTTATGAATTTCCGAAACTTCGAGAAACTTCTGTTCAATTGAAACATTTTCAACATATTTCACGACTTTTGACTATTTTGATAAATTTTACAGCTTAGAGAATTGAAAAAATTTTTAAACTTTTTCAAATGTTCAAAATTTTCAGAATTTCAAAAATTTTAGAAATTTCGGAGATTCGAAAAAGTGTTGAAAATTCTGAAAATTTACAGCGATTGTAAATCATTGTATGTAATTGTAAATTGTCATTCTTCAATGACAATGAAATTTCCACGATTATTAAGATTCCAAAAATTTTACGAATTTCTGAAACTTTGAGAAACTTGATAATTTTAAACATTTTGAACGTTTCAAGATTTTCAACAACTTCGCGAATTTTAAAAGTTTGGAATATTTCAAGAATTTCTAAAATTTTGGAATTTCAGGGGTTTCCAAAAGTTTTGAAAATTCTGAGGATTTAGGAAATTTTCATTATTCTTTGATAAAACTTTCCTTTTTGAATTTGATGAATTAATTGCGAGTAAAAATCACCTCAGCCTCCCCTCCCCTGCCCCCCCCCCCCAAACAAAATTTATGATGGCTACGTCCTTGACAACTAGTGTAAAAATCTAATTTTTTTACACACGATTTTTAGTTTATGTAATTAATCGATTCAGTTACAGTAAAACCTCTCATAGTGTCCACTTTCCATCTTTGTCAGTCTCTCATATTTTCCAAGGTTTGAAAACGGAGTTTAATGGGACAGTATGAGGGGTGACAATGACAGAGGGTGGAGACAGTATGAGAGGTTTTACTGTACCTTCTGTACGCTCGGGATCACTGACCTCGTGTTTATAAAAAATCGGTTGTTTTTTCGACTTTTATCGTAATATTACACTATTGTTTGAATGGAAATCATCAGACGTTTGCGATTAGGAGTACGAATGTGGGTAATGGCTTTGTGGGATTGATTGATCTTAGAAAGTTTGGGATAAGTAAAGTAGATTGAGATGGTTTAGTATCTAACTACGGAAAAATTAGTCCGAGATTCGCTGGAATTGTTGACAATTACTTTGTTGAAAATATTTACTTGATTCCTGATAAAATTGATAAAAACTCCGTTTTATTAAGAGTCGTGTTTTTCGGTCGTCTAAAATCTAAATGGGCAAATATACACTTACGTAAATCATTACTCTTTGGACAAAAATGTTTGATTGCTGGCGGATAATTTTTTATTTTGCCAGTCATTTTATACTTATAGTTTTTCGGAAGTTTTTTTTTTTTAGAAGTTATTACAGATGATAATAGTGGATATTTTTTAATATTTTACTAGGAACGGTTGAGATTTTTTAATTATTTTTGATATTTCGCTGTATTTACTCGAATAATTTATTGATTTGATTATGGTGAAATTCAAATTATTACGACTGAATGATTTTTTGGACAATTTTTTTTTTTTAATTTTGGACAGTTACTTAATATTTGAATACAAATTGTGTACATTCTTTCTGAACATTCAATTTGGAATTTTCCATAATTTTTGAATAATTAAAATTTTCGAGAATGTTCGAAATTTTGGATGTTTTTCATTAATGTCGAAAACTTTTGGCTTTTGTTGACATTTTTATCATTGTTCGAATTTTTTTTTTACGAGTTTGTGAATATTTTAAGCATTTGAAAGAAAATTTTTTTCAATTTTTTTGAAAATTTTGAAGATTTGTAAACATTTTTACATATTCCTCATAATGAAATCTTGAACAAATTTTTAAAAATCTGAAAGTTTTAAACGAATTTCAGATTCTATCAATTTCAAGAATTTTTATTTTCTTTTTTCGATGGTAATTTTAGTGATCGTTCGCAATTTTCACAGGTTTATGAACATTCAAGCATTTTTGAACTTGATTTTTGCTAAACTTAAATTTTTGAAATTTTAAAGATTTATGTAAAATTTTCCAAAATTCCTCGAGAAATTTTTAAATAAATTCTGGGCATTTTCTATTAGTTCTGATAATAAAAAGATGCTGCGAAATTCAAAACTTCATGAGGGTCATTTTCTGACTCAAATACGTAATCTCTTATCAGGTTTTTAATTTCCAAGATTGAATTGTGATAATCAATGGTCGTGATGCCCGTCATTGATTCAATTTTTTGTTTCGAGAAGTTTGCTCAGTTCCGTGATTTTTTCCCGAAATTTACATAACAATTGCGGTTCAATTGATATTTTCCGAAGTGTTCGTTAAAAAGCCGGCTTTTTCGGCGCCGGCCGGAAGTGCGTTACGCAACATCGAAAACTATGGCACGAGGTTTATATCACGCACGTGCTCGGCGCGTTGAATTTCGAAATTATTACCGTTTTGTGGAAGGATGGGATTTTTCCTCTTTTTACGGGGTATTTGCGATTTTATCACATATTTACGTACCGATAACAAGATTTTTGTCTTATGAATAGGTAATTTTTTTGATTTTCCAAGCTTTTGAATTTTTCGAATTATACAATAAATGGTTTCTTTTTAGATTTATGAATTGAATATTAATAATCGAAATGAATATAAAAAATTGATTGTTAAATATTGAAAATCTGAATCGATTTTTAATTTCGGAATATTGCAGTTTATTTGCATTATTGAATTTTTCAGACATCAAAATTCAAAAGTGTCGAGATTAAAGTTTTAGATAAATCTCACCAGAATATTCGTATTTTCGTATTTGTAATCGTGAAACTTTCGAATTTTTCAAGAATGTGAATTTTCTAATTAACATCTCAAATGTTTGAACTTCAAAATTCCGAAAATTTTCATTAAAATTGGCAAATTGATGAGTTGAAGTTTTTGGATTTGATTCCAGGAAATTGAGAATTTCAAAATTTTATGTTGCGATGAGTCTGGAAAAAACAGAAACAAATTCAGAAAAAATCTTCGATCTCGGTCCTCCAGCTTAGCGACGATATGGGTGCTCACGACCACGGGACCCTATGCGTTTTGACCATTTTTTTTTTCAACCAACATTTCTACGTCCTTAACTCGATTTTAAAGGGATATTTATGTAGTTTTCTACAATATTTGCATTTTCTACAAATACGTTTAATATTGGTGGTTATGCTGTACCCGTTTTTCGAACTTCAAGAATTTTTGAGTCCTCAAAATCTTCGTGCATTTGCGCCAAGCTAAATTGAAAAACTCGAGAATTCGGCGATTCATTAACATCAAATTGAAAAACTCGAGAATTCGGCGATTCATTAACATCAAAAGATGGAGACGCGAAAAATAAAAAATCGAGAGATATAACAGCTCTCTTAGTAAACCTTGAATTTAGCGCCACTAAGTGCCGTTCATAAATTTGTGAACTCTTAAAACCTTCTTGAGAGGGCTCTTTTAGTGAACCTTAAATTCAGCGCCAATAAGTGCCGTTCATATATCTATGAACTCTTGAAACCTTTTTAAGACGGCCCTCTTAATAAACCTTCAAATTCAGCTCCACTAAGTGTCGTTTTTATATCTATGAACTCTTAAAACCCCTTTAAGCGGAACACTTGAAAAGGTCTAATTGTAGGACATCTTAAGAGAGCGTTAGGCTTTTCTAAGCGGTTACTAAGACATTAGGTTGTTGTATACCCACATTTAAAATCGTTTCAATATTAGAGACATAAGTTTTCTTCTTGTGTCGTATAGTCTAATTTTACATCCGTTGCATTTTCCTACTCTAAATCTGTAAAACGTCGATGGGGCGAGCGTTATTTTTATAACAAGAAATTTGGACGTTTTAAACGCAATGCTCAAAAATAGTGGTTTCCTTTGCGTTGCACTCCCTAAAAAGGTGCGTCTCCCTTTTCTCTTTTTGTCATTTCCCGATCACTACCCGCGACTATAAAACTTGGGGTCGCACGACGTTTGGGGGCAGAATTTGTACAGATTTCTAAGAGTGCTGGTGTCTCTATTTCTAATAAAAATCGTAACCGAGTTTGAGAGTTTTCTTCAACCCGGATCACAACAAGGTCTAGAGAGCTGTTTAAGAGTTGTCCGTGCTACTTGGGCCACTACTGAGGAAAAACAGCCCAATGTCGACAGAAAATAAGCTAAGGATCTAGAAAACAATAATACGACCAACAATACTCTGTGCAGCTCCGATCTGGGGAGGCATACTATCAGATACATGGCACCAGAAGCTACAAATAATCCTAAACAACTGTCTACGGATAGCTCTAGGGGTCAGAAGAGGTGAAAAAATAAATAAATCTGTAGGAAGTGGCCCAAATGCAGTATCTAAAAGACGTCATCTACACACAAGGCAGTTTCTACAAAAATGTAAACATAGAGGACATCAGTTTTTTCAAAACAACAGATACCTTACGACGTTACACACAAACTCCCCAACTTAGCTTCCAACACAATTAATTCCCCCCCAACTCTCCCACATTGCACAAAACAATTACAAGGCAAAACCAAGGCGAGAAAAGGGAATGCCAAATAAGATAACACAAACAACAAAAATACACACCCCGATTAAAGCCACAGAGAGGCAAGGAGCGGGGGAAAAATCGCACTTAACGAGAGCGAATAAAGTATAAAACTCTCCAACATAATAAATAATCAACCCCAAATTTTGACTGACTGACTGAAAAATTCGGTCAGTCAGTGGGTTTCGTATTTTCTTGGAAGTCGCCACGAGAGGCTAACTTTTCGTGGCCGCGGGTATCGTGTGACGTTATTTGCGGGTCACGTTTCTTCCTCTTTCTTTCGCCGGCGAAACAACATTCGATCGGATCGCAAGGTTAATCGCTCGTGAGAATTTTCGCCTTTTTTGCGAGCCAAGGTTTTGCCATTTTCGCGTGTCCACCGTGAAAGGGGACACAAAATATCGTGGGCGAATCCTTCGCGGTTAAGTATTGTCCCCGGAATATGAGAGGTTGGGACGTTGTCGGAGAGAAATTATTTCCAGGAAAAAAAACCGTTGAAGCGAGTGCGTCGGGATTATGGGGGGGGGGGGGGGGGGGGGGGGGGGGGGGGGGGGGGGGGGGGGGGTGGGAGGGGGTGGGGGGGGGGGGGGGGGGGGGGGGGGGGGGGGGGGGGGGGGGGGGGGGGGGGTTGAGAGTTCAGGAGGTTTGAAGAAGTTGATAAATAATAATCCCTTACAATCAAAGTAAATAACCAATGAATTTTTTATTCTAAAATAATTTAATAAATTGAACGAGTTGAAAAATTTGTAAATCTTTTATTCTCTGTTTGACAGTTTTTATTGACTGCAAGAAAGGCTGCAATGTTTTTTTTTTCTTTTTTTTGTTGGGTGAAGAAAAAACCGAAAAATGTGAGTTTTTGCAAAAATTTTTTTTTTTTTTTTCTGAAACGATAAAAGAAAGTGAGCGATGAATGATTGCGTGCTTATTAGAATGATTACGCGGCGGTTACGTCAGTGCGTGATCGAGGACGCGGCAATTATCGCGATTAGAAAAAAAATGCTCAATGAAATTCTTGTGAGAGTGAATGATCTGCGAGTGGAGTAGGGATTTCAGTGTGTTTGTGTGATAGGATGGAAATGAATTGTTTTTTTGCGGGTTTTTGACAATTTTTAAGTAGTACTTGATATGGCGAGAAAAATTTACGGTTAATGAGGATGTAATGAATTTTATTTGAAATTGATTTTATGGTTGTTATAGATTTAAAATTTCCAATTTTTAAAATTTTTTACAATTTTTTTCGTGAAATGATTCAGTTTTTGTTTTCGAAATAGACGATTTTTTGTTACGAATTTTAAACGTGTTTTAAGTCAGTTCAATAATATTTTATTTTTTGGAAATAATGTGGATTAAAAAAGTTTCCAAGCCATGTGGAATATTGATAATTTGATGATTCTTTGAAACTAAAAATTTCGGAAATTTTAGAAAATTCAGAATTTTTCGAAACTCACAAATTCCAGTACTTTGAAAATCGCCGAAGCTTCAAAATTGGAATACTCTGAATTTTTACAACTTCCAAACTTCTAAATCACAAAATTTCGAAAATTCCCAAACCTCTAAAACTTGGCCTCTTGCAAAATTCCAAAATTTTGAATTTTCTAAAATGTTGTTTTTAAAATAATCGCCTTTTTTCGGAAGGACATTTTTTTTTTTGTTACAAATTGTAACATTTTTGTAGCTTTATTTAATGAAACTGTAATTTTTGAAAATACTCTGAATTAAAAAAATTGCCAAGACTCTTGAAATATTACAAATTTCATTATCCTTTGAAATTGAAAATTTCAAATTTTCAAAATTTCGGAAACTTTAGAAAATTCATAATTGTTCAAAACTCGAAAATTCGAGTACATTCAAAATTTCCGAAGCTTAAAAACTGTCGGAAATTAAAATATTTCAAAATTTCACTTCTTGAATCGAAAAATTTTGAAAATTCTAACATATCCAAAATTCCTAATCTTTCAAAATGTTCAAATTCTAAACAATTCCGAACATAATTAATAAGTCTGTAAACTCGTAAATTCCAAAATTTCGTGTAGAAATTTATAAAAATGTTGTACAGAAAATAAAATGCCCCTCCCTGAACAAAATCTTGCCTACGCCTTTGAATTCAAAAGTTAAAAATTTCGGACCACTTGCACGTGAAAAACCAAAATATTGGTTTTTGCGACGAAATTTTGCCGGCGAACGAAAACCCTCGCGTGACTATTCGCGCCATGAATAATTCAAGCGCTAAATGCGAAAGAATTTCCTCTATGAATTCCTTCGTCGGTGCATTTCCATCTTATTATTTTATTCCGGAGTCGGCGCTCTTTAGACTTCGGCTAGTATAATATCCGAAGAAATTAGAAAAAAATACGCAGATCGGTAGTAAGATATGTTAGAAAGACTAACCGGACTAACGCAGGAGTTCTTATTGACCGAGATGGTTGTTTTCCAGGGTCATCGTTCGCGCTGATGAACGATTTTAATTCCTTTCTCGTCTCGTTAGGGCGTTGATTCGAAACAATGGATGCGAAAAAAAGATGGATGTTATGAAAGGCACGTGAATTTATTCTGGCGCCTGATTATCGAGGGCAAAGTCATTTTTTCAGTTTTTTTATGGAGTATTGGGGGATGATATTTTTATTTGGGCGGTTTTGAAACACTTTTTTTCGATTCTGTTGAAAGTTACGAGTTATTGTGTGTTTGTTGCGAAATTTACGAAAATTTTGGATTTATC
>JAPYZK010013369.1:0-14268 GCA_030522785.1 Platygaster equestris | reverse complement strand
CGTTCTTGAATAAAAATTTTGAACTCACTTTGCTCATGGCAAAACGTCCAGTGCACAGCTCGCATTCCTGCTGCAGAAACGCCAAAGCAGATTCAACTGTAGAACATTCTTTCGCGGCATGCAAAGCTTCCCCATCGTTAAATTTCAAGGCCATGAGACTTGCAGCCACCTCTGCTTCGTCATACGACGACGCTTTTCCTTCAGCCAATAACCGCCTCGCTATCCTCTGCAGAAAACAAATTCGTCATCACAGCACTTGGCGATGACTCCTTATCACATCATATCAAATAGACTTCGAGTCTTCAAATAACGCTTGACTTTCGAAAACCAACGTCTAGAAACGAGCTCTTGAATCAACCCGAAATTCTGTTATTGGAAAATGACGTATTAGTTACTCGTGGATATTAATGAATATTAATTTGGCATGAACCAGACGAATTCGCCTGGATAGTCGGTTTGGATGACTTTGTCTTGTGACTGTGGAAAATACCTACCTTCGAGACTTTTGTTATTGGAGACGAGTTATTGGAAATTTCAAGTCAAACACGCAGAGGGGTAAAGGGGTTACTTCGCCAAGGGCGAGCTCATTGTAGACATTGGCCTGTCAGTAAGTCGTAATTGACAGTGCTGACAGTGCTCGTCTACTGACCTCCCGCTCGTTCGTGGGAGACGTCTTCCTCGGCTTCGACTCTTTCGGACCTTTCTTCCTCCTTCGCTGAACATTTCCACCCCCGAATCGCTGGACGCAACTGGCGACTATGGAGTACCTTTTTTTTGGCTTTTCTGCTTCTACGACAGGGTGCAGTGATTCCATAGTCTCGCATGCCATAACTTTTTCGTCACTCTGTTCAATGATTTCGACGGTGATGACGGATTCCTCTGCATCCTTGCACTCTTCGATCGAGATGTTTGATGTTTCTGCTTGTTCTTCACACGTAGCTTGTCTGAATTCTACGGGTTCGACGGTTTGTTCACGTTTTGCTTCTGCTTTTTCTTCGTCGATGTTACTGGCGTCCAGGTTGTTTTGCGTTTCGTTTTTGTTGGATTCATTTTCACCTTCTGGTTCGTAATCTGAGAGTTGGGCTTTCAACTTGTTCAGGGTTTTTTCTAACATGTCTTCGACGCTTGTGAGGACGTGGAGCGATTCACTGCTTGAGGATCTTTCGATGATGACGTTTTCGGAGAAGTCATCGGATGATTGGGAGGTTGAATTTCTGGACGAGGATGACGATTCTTCTTCTACTTCTTTATCGTCTTCTTCATCTTCTTCTTCATCTTCTTCTTCTTCTTCGCCTTCTTCTTCTTGTTCTTCTTCAGAACTATACTCAGATGAAGTTCCACTTTCGTTGCATGATACTGATTCTTCTTCACTGTCATCACTTTCTGATTTCTTTGAAGCTTCTTGTTGAGCATCAGATTCATCTTTTTGAAAGTGAGATTCTTCTGCTTTTGTTTCAGCTTCGTGTGGATTGTTTTCATTTTTTTCTTCGTGATCTTTGCTCGTACTTTCTTCTTTACTCACTTTGTCTAGATTATTTGTTTCTTTTGTTTCAACAAGACTTTGATTTAATTGACAGCATTTATCCAATGATCTTTTATCGAAAAGTGAAACCAATTTTTCTTTCGCATTCTTTGAGTCAAGATGACTTCGTTTCTGGAGAGTATATGGAGCTCTTTTCAAAATCGGAATTTTCGAAGGTTTACATATTTTTCTCTCACATGATCTTGATATATTGTTCCCAAGGTTTTTCACGGATATTTTCTTCTCAGCAATTTGACTCTTTTGAGCTTGATCATTTATTTTCGATCTTGTTACAACATGTGACCAACCGAATTTGTGAGAGCCTTTTTTTATAATCTCGGTACGGTTTTTGAAATCGAACGTTTTGCTTTTGGTTATCGGAAGTTTTGGTGCAACACGTTTTACGTCCATTTTTGTTTCGGCTGTCGATTGCTTCAGGGTTTTATTTTTCGGGATTTGTTTGTTAAAAACAGAAGAACCAGCATTACTTGAGCTACTAGTTGGTTTTCTCGAGAAAAACGTATTCGATTTTTTTACTGGCGTCACTGGTGATTTTCTTCTTATCAACTTTTTCATCGGGGATTTCGGTCTTTTACCAGTACTCACACGCCTCGTGATAATTACTCCTGGGCGTGTGTTACATCTGTTCGTTTTTTCGGGCCGATCACAAAATGTCGAATTTTGACACGTTTTTCCAGGATTTACGTTGCTTTTAGAGTTGGCTGACACTTTCGGTTGATTCATAGAATCATATTGTACCGAACGGAACTTTACACCATCATTAATTTGGTTTGTACTGTTTTTGGACACTGGTACCAATGACAGTTCAGCAACTAACACTTCAGCTGAACCAGAAATTGATGCAGAAGATGGGCATTTTATCATTTGTTGCTCAGAATGATTGATAGAATCTTTCTTGCTCATTATCGTGATTTGACTGTTGACTTTCATGTTTTCAAACGGTACTTTCCTCGAATGTATAGCTTTAGAATTATTATCTTCATTATTTTCAATGATACGTTCAGTAGGCGATATTTCGGAGACGACTTTCTCAGTTGATGTTTCATCGATCGAATTCTTCTCGTGTCCATTATTCAAAACATCAGAAATTTCTTCTTTAGTTGATTCGAAGGTATCATCTATCGAGCTCGAGAAGTCTTCAAAAGAAGTGTTGTCATTGATTGTTACGTTCACGGGTACAATGTTCATTTCTGGGATACTCAAATTCCTTTTATACTGGAAATTACTGTTGGAATCATTCGAAATATTCGATTCTACTGATTTTTGCTCAAACGAAGGTGTTATATACAATGTAGATACACGAGAAGTCATTTGATCTTTCGTATTTTCATTCATAGTGGATACTGTGTTCAGATTTATGACGCAGGACGTGATATGATCCATATTATAATCTTGATCACCTCTTCCATCATCCTCAATTATTTTGGAAAGATCAATGGTCGAAGAAAAAATTCTGTTCACATCATCTGAGATCTCTGTTTCATTCTTCTGATCATCAGAGATTCGCGAATTCTCTGAATTCCTTGTTTCGATTATTTCATCTTCTTTTTTCGCTTCGTGAAAAAGTACATTAGCATAATGCGCGTGAGGTTCAATGTCAGAAATCAATGATATGCTGTCATGCTCGAGATTGTTATCACGATGTTCTCTTGAATCGTTTTCATCAGTGGTCATTAAATGATCATCCGAATGATTAATGACAGCGCTGGGATTTTCAGACTCTGTACGTACCGTGTTCAAGGTCAGTCGGAGATGTTGAGAAATTTTACTGTCTTTTACTTCATCTACCTGCACGATGTTTACTTCGTCACGATCGTCTTTCGATGTGGCGAAATCGTCGGATAGTTTTTTCGGCGACCACATGGCAAGTGCAGTCGATAAGGGGCCTAAAAACTGTTCGGGAAATGCTTTCATAGCTGACACGAGTTGCTCTAGAGCTGCCTGGGGTAAAATTTCTGTGGGATTTCCAATTTTGGTATCATCTTCTTGCGGATCGTCTGCTTCACTTTCGCTCATTGGTTTTCTTACGTCAGTTTCTGTTAGATCCGGTGAGTTTTCTACGTTTGTTGGGGATTTAAAGTCTAGAACAGATGGATTTTGATCTTCATCTGTTATTTTGGTGGTTTCTGATTCTTGGGGAAAATTTTGTAATGATTCAGTTTTTTCTCCTTGCGGTAATTGATTGTTATGGTCATCAATTTTGGGGGTTATGGGAATTATTTCTTCTTCCCTGAACATCGATTTCCATGGATTCCATGAGAGAACGTCGGCTGACGCGTCGAATTTGTTCTTTGCCGATAGTTTGGATTCTTCCTCATTTTTCTTGATATTTATGGTTTCATTCTTAATTGTTTCTGATTTTGAAATGTCATATTCTTTGTTCCAATTGTCCGTCAGCTCTTGCAAAGACGACACTTGCTGTTGAAAATTGTCCTGTAATGGAGATAAAGATGATATTACCTGCTTCTGTGCTTCCGAATCCAATATCTCATGTATCTGTTTGGAATAATTCCCGAAACCACCAGAAACTCTAGTTGCATCTGTAATAAAAAATTACGTATGACCGCGTGGAAAGATGGGAGGTGATGATTTATTCGTACCCTCTCGAGGTGCAGCTTCTTCGTTTTCCACCCCCGCCGGTGGACCCCAAATTCTCATCAAAAACGGTTTTAATTGGTCTTTTTGTAACTCTAACAGAGCACTTTCTTCGTTGCCAGAGTTATTGTCGAGAGCTGTCACTACGTTTACTATCGTGAAATTACCTTTGCTCATTATACTTTGTACCTGGAAATTTTTTTTGGAAAATCATCATATGATTTCTGATTTGGCAGAAAATGGTAGATGATGATTTTTATCTTGGGGAAAAGAATCATTAATTTGTCGACCCTGACAAACAATCTACAACCTAACTACAACCTTCCTGGGTTACAGTTGGGTTGCACATTTCCTAAGTATAAAAAGTTTTTCAGGGGACTTGTAAATTTAGAAAATTTAGTGAATTTTTAGACCTTTTCATAATTTCGAAAATATGTACAATACTAAAATTTCAATGGTTAGAGAAATATTATTTTGAAATTTGCAAAACTTTTGGTAACATACAAATTCTTTAGAATTTTCAGATTATTCGGAATTGTGAGAAGTTGAAAAATTTCATTAATTTAAAAATTTTTCAAATTTCAAGTATTCGAAGATTTTTCATGATTATGGAAAATATGCACAATTTTGAATTCTTGAGAATTTAAGAATTGTAAAAAATTTTTAGAATTTTGAGATGTTTGAAACTGTAGGGAATTTTATGATTATACCAAGTTACTTACAAAAATGGTTAAACTTCAACGTATTCCGAAAATTGTGAAAATTTTGCAAATTTTGAAATAATCACAAATTTTCGGAATTTTCAGAATTTTTTAACTTTTCAGATTCTATATATTTCAATAATTTTCGCAAATTTTTCAAATTTGAAATTTGCAAACTTGTAAGAATTTCGGTAATTCTGTTATTTCTGAAAAATACAGTGGATTTTACGAATTCCTCAAATTTCAAGGAACCTGCAAATTTGCGAAGTTTTAAAAATTTACAAAATTGCAAGTCTTCGAAAAATGTTCTGCCTTCAAAAAATTTCATAATTTCGAAATTTCCGAAAATTCCAAGATTGTGAATTTATCGGTCGAAACATTTTTTTTAATTGTGAGAATTTTCGAAATTTTGCTATTCTGTAAACGTAAATTTTATTAATTCTGCAAATTTTAAAGCACTTGACGATTAAAAAAATTCAAGAATTCAAAGATTTCTAAAAGTTAGTTTAATTAAATAGTTTTGAAATTACAGAAAAATTTAATGATCTTGAAGGTTTCAAAACTTTTTATAGTTCTGAAAAATTCGAAAATTTTCAAAAATCCCACATTTTCGATAATACTACAACATTTGTGAATTTGAAAACTTGGAAATTTCATATGTTGAAAATTCCCAAATTATAAGCATTTTCCAAAATTCTAGTAATTCCATTTTTCTCATAATTTCAAAATTGAAGAAATCTGCAACCCAACTCCAACCTACGAAGGTTGCAACCTCTTTGTCAGGGGAATCGAATAAATAGACGTTGAGGGTACCCAAAAATTTCCTGGGAAACTCAAAAACTAACCTTCCGCTGCCTAAGTTGCATAGCAGCAGCGACAGCGGACCAAACATCGCCCTTGGACAGTCTCAGAGCGTCTTTCGCTTCCGCGGCGGAAAGAACCCCAATATCATTATCTCTTTGTTCTTTGCCCTGAGTAGTCACCAGCACTTGCACTGTTTCTACCAAATGCGGCCACTGAGTTTTCAACCACGTCAACGGGTTTACCGGTTCTTGTACCAAAGCGACTTGAAGGTCATCGGTAGAGTACCCTCGTTTTTCCGCTTCTCTCAAAAGGTCAACTAGCTCCAGACCTTGGCGAGACAAGGTCGATATCCCTTGAAGCAATGGGTCGCTTCCGGGCTCGCTGAACCTCGACTGACTCGGTTCCTGAAAATCGAAAATGTTGTCGTTCCATTTATTTGGTCGTTTTACGTGAAAAAAGGTGATGATGTGTTACGTTGAG
Organism: Platygaster equestris; assembly: GCA_030522785.1. NCBI lineage: Eukaryota > Metazoa > Arthropoda > Insecta > Hymenoptera > Platygastridae > Platygaster > Platygaster equestris. Next base: position 8,145 of record JAPYZK010013369.1, on the reverse strand, counting down.
GGACTTTCTAAATGCAAGGTCATCACGAGGTCTTCAGCTCGTTTTCGATGAAGTTTTAAATGCTTCTTAAACATCACACCGAGGTCACAAAAGCGGTAAATAATCAGGGAACTAATTATCTTCTGCAAAATAATAGTATATTGTGTGACTAGTGGGAGAAGGAGAAGATTCCATGAGCGGGAAATTGCACGAGCGTAGCGAGTGCAGTAACACACGAGTGAAATATTCTCCGTCGACCAATAGTCGCACATAATCTTTATTCAACAACCGCGAGGGATACGTGATTTCGGGGCTCGCTGAGAGTGGACGAAATAATGGATTAAGTGATTGATTGACGCAACAATCGCCCTTAGAATGACTGTATTCGACACTTTTGTGAGCAAAAACAAAAACATTTCAGCAATACACAGTTTTGTCATTTTGAGGTTAGGGTTGGGGAGTTTTACTTTTCGATATATCTCGAGTCGCTCGTTCGCCATCTTTTTTCCATTATCGCTGGAAACAAGATGGCGTTAACGTTCAAAATAGGACTCTGTTTTGTTTACAAATCGCTATATTGCTGTTTGAATACAATATAAAAATGACAAGTCAACAATTTGAGAACAACATCAAAGTGATTAATGCGTCGCAATATTCCCGACATTTGCGTGAACGTTCCCTTCACCAACCTGTGGGAGAAGTAAATTAACCTGTGGAAAAAGTACTCACTTCTCCCACGGGTTGGATTTACTTCTCCCATGAGTTGGTATTTCTTCCACACTGTACGTCAACAATCAGGTAATTCATTACTTTCCCCACTTTCAGCAGGACCCCGAAATTACATATTCCTCGCGAGCGTTGAATAAAATGTTTAAAAATGAAAAGTTATCTGAAAAAATACTTACAGCGATTATTAGGCGTAAGCGCATTCGTAAACTATATAAAATCTGTTCAATTTTACCCTAGATTGATAATAATGATGAGGCGAAGGAATCGAATTGCTTCGCAAAACTGAGTGGGGGAAACCGTGGAGTGAGCGAAGGTACGAGTCAGGGCTGTTGATGAATCCAACTTCCTAAAACATAGGCTCAATTCCACATGTTTTAACGAGTATCAACAAATTTTGTGGTTTGGGAAGTTAAAGTTTACCTCTGAGTCACTATCGTCGAATTTTGACGAATTTTTCGAGGGCCCCGAAGACTCTGCTCTTTGCGAACTGCTGCTTCTTTTGAACACTGGTTCTTCGTATGTCTGAAAATGTAATCGATTTTTGGATGAATGAGTACTTATTTTGTGGTTGAAAATTTTTTTATTGAAGATTTCTAGACTCTCAGTCTTACTTGGGTAGAAATGCTTTGCGGGGGCGGGGAAGTTCCCGTGGAAACTGTAGAACTTTGAGGGACAGTTTCTCTGTTTAATTCTATGTTGGCGTTCGATGCAGCGTCTTCTATTGTCACTCTTTCTGGTTCTGTAGGTTCGATTTTTTCTGATACATGAGTTTCCAAAGTGCTTGTTTGCATTTCTGAATTGTTTTTTGGAACTTGAGTCGAGTCTTCTAAAGGAGAAGTCCCCCTTGAAACTTGGGTCGCTGAAGATAGTGGAGGAATTGGCGAAGCAATCACAGTTTTGTCGGAATTCGGTGATTTATCAGTAGCTCGAATTTCTTCGATTATTTCGAGCTCTTCTGATACGTCTGAAAGTTGAAATAAGTTGACTCAAAATGAGTTTTGTATCATAAAAGTACTAATTTTACTCATTTCAATAGGAGATACAAAAATTTTGGATGTCTTCTGATATTCAGCTCCCCTACTGATTCTAGTTTTTATAAAAACCTTATAAAAAATTTGTATAAGGTCGGTTTTATAAAAGTTTTATAAAATTAGCATTTTTTATAAAGTGGTTTTATAAGTTTTATAAAAAAATGTTTGTTGAAAGAATTTTTTTTCAACATTTTCAGAAATATGCAAAAATTTTTCTAACTTTTTTTGGATCATTTTGCTAATGTATATGCCATTTTTCATAAGTTTATGAGACTGGAGCTCAAATTTTGTTTCGAAAGAAATTGAAAAATTTGTTGGAGGCAGCGAGATTTGAACTTGCGACCTTTCCATCAGAAATCCGAAAGTCAACTTTCTTGTCCATCAAATCTATGTCAATTTGGATCATTATTTTCAGTTTGAGTTGAAGAATTTTCAAATCCCATAAAATCATATGTTTTTGCGTTTTATAATTGCTAAAAAAGGTTACGAACATGATTTTCTATTCCCTTGTGTAATAAAAACGTATCAAATATTATTATAAGAGAAATTCCCTATATCAGGAAAGTTTTTTTTATAATAATATGAAACTTTTTATAAAAATCGCGAAGTTTTTATAAAAATAGAGATTTTATGAGAAAATTTAGAGGCTTTCAATTGTTTTCATAAAAAAACAGATGTACTGTATCAAAATTTTGACAGACTTTATAAAAAAAAAATTTTTTTTTATATAGTTTCTATAAAACAACTTTATGGAAATCTAAAAAAAAAATTTTTTTTTATATAGTTTCTATAAAACAACTTTATGGAAATCGAAAATTTTATATATCTTTTATTTAATCGACCCCATAAAGAAACGAATTTTAATAAATAATTCACTGATTTTATAAAAAATTTGCCTGTTCGTTATGAAAACTACAATCACTAGGGTCGGTCGGTTGAGTTCATTTCCAGTTCTACCAACTTTTTTAATTTCGAAATAATGGGTACAGTTTTTCAGCTTGGAAAAAGTTTGACCATTTTTCGAAAAATTATTCAAGCCCTTTATTTTACTATAGGTTAAACAGTTGGATAAAACACACCATATTTGAGTTAAACCAGTTACCAAAACTAACAGTTAATGGGAAGGGAAAGGATGCTTTTCGTAAAGACAAAAACCAAATGCACAATCGTGGTTGAAGCACGAGGTCAAAAACTTGAATGAATAATAAACGGAGTAAACAACAAACCTGTTCCATTCAAACACGATTCTGCATTTGCCATGTTTTCGAGTTCATGTGTCTTTTATTATTCATTCAAGATCGTTACATCACGTAAATGCCAAAAAAGTTTGTACGAAATGTTGACAATATTCGTGAAAAACGGAAAATCTCGTTTCAAACGAAAAAAAGTGCCCGTAAAATGAAATCTTTCTCATCCCGAGTAATCACTTGAATTTGGTTCCAAAGGAAAAGCTGATCTTTCGTCTGAATCTACCTTTGGCTTTGTTGGAAGAGCTACTGCCACTTTCTTCGCCGTTGCCGGGCTTCAGCAGGCTCAATTTTTTTTCGAGATTCGACACATTTTCATTGCAAACTTGGCTCTCATCTTCTTGCTCGATCGTGGGCAAAGCGCAGCTTCTCGTTTTGCAGCACACAGAGCAAACCGTTTTCTGCGCTTCGTTGATAAAGGTGCAGTGTTCGCAGGACCATTTTTCATCATCGTTCATCATTTCAGGTTGCTTCCGAAATTCCTGATGACCCATCATTTTCTTGGCTTCTCTTTGCTCATTGATGAACTGTTTTTTGGGACTCGGAGACCTTCTCATTCTGATTTCCATTTCGCTTCTTTGCAGAGAATTTTTCCTGCTCCGAGATCTCCCGCTTTTGTTGTCCTTGGAATCGTAACCTTCGGACTCGATAGAATGCCTGGCGCCTCTGAAGGAGTTGGAACGCTGTCTCTCGCATCTGTTTCCTTCGTCGTCGTCTTTTTTCGAAAAAGAGCCCCTTCTTTCCTGGTTTTGAAATTGTATCCTGTCGTTGTAATCTTCTGAAGAGCTTGTGACCTTGGGATGAACTCGGTTAAAGGTCGATTTGCGTTCGTCATCGGTGCTTTGACCGCAGTTCTGGCGCAGCTTGAAAGTCTCCCTCTGGAATTCGTCGTCCTGACTGGAAGAAGGCCTGCGGAGCTTTCTCTCGTTTTCTATGTTGTAGCGTTGGCGTTGGGAGGATCTGTCGAATTCTGGGTTTCTTATCAGTGATCCGCGTCTGCTCGATATGTCTGACCATTGCTCGTCCATACTACTGATTCTGTCTTCGGACTTCCAGCCTCTGAAATCATAATTGTGGAGGAGAAATGTTGGATTGTTCCACTGCAGAAATGATTATAAATGTCCAAGGACTTGACCAGAAATTTCGGGAGGGAGGAGATCAGGTAATTATCACTCGAAATTGACCCGACAAATTTGAAGAGTGAAGTTTTATTGGAGAGTTATAAACATGTGCTGAATTCTCAGAATTTTCATAACTGTTTGGAATCTCTGAAATTTTTTAAAATCGACTTCCCTTCGAAATTCATCGAAATAGTTGAAAATGTTGAAATATATTACAAATGTTCCAACTGAACAAAAGTTGCCCTAAATTTTAGAAACTTGTAAAATTTTCAAATTTTGAGAATTATGAAAACTGCCTTAATTCTCAAGATTTTCGAAACTTTTTTGTAACTCTGGAATTTCTGGAAATTTTTGGAATTCTGAAAATGGTCAGAATACTGAAAACTTTCGAAATTCTCAAAATTGTTGAAAATCTTGAAATGTTACAAATTATCAAGTTTCTCGAAATGTGAAGAATTCGTAAATATTTCGTTATTTCATGAATTCTGAAAATATTGTGAATTTTCAGAATTCAAAAATCTTGAAATGTTGAAAATATTCCAAACTATTGAGTTTCTCGAAATGTCAGAAATTCATAAAATTCTCATAATTTTAAGAATTATGACAATATTGTGAATTTCCAGAATTTCTAAAACTTTTTTAAAACTTCGAAATTTTCAAAATAGTTGAAATTTTTAATATTTTAAAACTTCTGAAAACTTGTGAAATTCTCGAAATACTCCAAACTCTGAAAATAACCAAAATTGTTAAAAATTTTGAAATTTTAGAAACTTGTAAAATTTTCAAAATTTTGAGAATTATGAAAACTACCTTAATTCTCAAGATTTTCGAAACTTTTTCATATTTCTGAAATTTCTGAATATGTTAAAAATTTTAAAAATTGTCGAAATACGAAAAACTTTCGGAATTAACGAAATTATTAAAAATCTCGAAATGCTTCAAATTATCGAGTTTCTCGAAATGTGAAAAATTCGTACATAATATCAAGAATTATAAAAATATTTCAAATTTTCAGAATTTTCGGAACTTTTACAAATCTTTGAAATTTACGAAAATTTTGAAATTCTCGAAATTTTCGAAATTGCAATAACTTCAAAAATCCTCAAAATATTTCAAACTGTAAAAATGCTCAGAATTGTTCAAAATCTTGAAATGTTAAAAATATTCCAAATTATTAAGTTTCTCGAAATGTCAGAAATTCTTAGAATTTTCGTAATTTCAAGAATTGTTAAAACTGCCTTTATTCTCAAGATTTTCGAAACTTTTTTAAATCTCTGAAATTTCTGAAAATTTTTGGAATTCTAAAAATTGTCAAAATACTAAAAACTTCCGGAATTCTCTAAATTATTAAAAATCTCGAAATATTCCAAATTATCAAGTTTCTCAAAATGTAAAAAATGCGTGAAATTTTCGTAATATCAAGAATTATGAAAATATTCCAAATTTTTAGAATTTTCGAAACTTTCATGAATCTCTGATATTTACGAAGATTTTGAAATTCTCGAAATTTTTTAAATTCCAATAACTTCCAGAATCCTCAAAATACTTCAAACTGTAAAAATGCACAGAATGGTTCAAAATCTTGAAAAAATGTTACAAATATTCCAAATTATTAAGTTTATCGAAATGTCAGAAATTCGTAAAATTCTCGTTATTTCAAGAATTATGAAAATAATGTGAATTTCCAGAATTTTTAAAACTTTCTAAAAACTTCGAAATTTTCAAAATTGTTGAAATTCTGAAAATTTTCTAACTTCTAAAAACTTGTGAAATTCTCGAAATCCTCCAAACTCGGAAAATTCCCAAAATTGTTGAAAATCTTGAAACGCTGAAGATGTTTAAAATTATCTAGTTTCTCGAAAACTTTGACACTTGTGAAAGTCACTATTGTTTCACGATTTTTTTTTTGATATACTTTTCTGCAATATGCTAGATTTGTCAAATTCCCCAGAATTTCGGAGGGGGCTTCAGCCCCCTCAGCTCCCTCCCTGGCTACGTGCTTGAAAATGTCGGTTCGTACCCTCTACGACTTTTCGACGTGACCGACCGGTTACCGTCGTCATCCTGGTACAACTTTGTTCGACTCCTGGCGAAATTGTCGCGTTTTAAGTTCCGCGAGCTTCGAGACAGACGATCGTCGAAGTCGGAGTCGTCCGAGTTTTCGGAGCTGGCGTCGGAGGGAGAACTCGGGGATCTTCTCAGCCTTGACCTCGAGGCTGCGGATTTTCTGGATTTGATGCTAGGGGATGGGGATGGCGCCCTGGACCTTCTGCTGGACTTGACGCTTCTGGCTGGGCTTTGGGCTCTTGACAGGGTTCCCGGGTAATGGGGAGGGAGCAGGTGCGGAGATGGGTAGGCCATGGGGTAGTTCCACATGGAGGGGTGGTTCAAGCTCATGGTGGACCCTCTCAGAGAAGTGTCCCATGGGTGACCTTGAGGGTACCATACTATCGGGGTTCCTAAATGGGACAGAGACTGGGCCTGCGAACATTTGGTATCAGTTTGGAAGTTTATTATTCTTCTTTTATCCTCTGTTATAAAAATTTGGGATTTTTATAACTTTCATGAATTCGTGATTTGGGTCCTAAGTTTTGAAGGTTAAAATCTTCGAAGTTATCAGTTACGAGTGCAGGATTTGACATTTTCGTTTTGAGTTGAGAATATTCTTCAGAATAGATGGGACAGGTAGAATGAAATTTCTTACCTGTTGCATTCCAGGGTTCCACATGTTTGGCATGGTCAAATCACAGACACTAGCAGATGGAATCATGTTTCTCGTAGGGGTGGGTGGTGGTGAAACAAAGCCTGGTCTAGGACTGCCTAAACTAGCGGGCCTGGGACTTATACATTCTCTCGTTTCATTCGGGGCGGAAGGTCTTCTTCTGTTTGCATCCTGAGCTCGCATTGCTTCCTGATATTTTCTGTATCTTTCCTGTAGATCGAAAAAAAAGGTGTTTGTTCGAAATTACACCTGTCTCTTTTTTTTTAATTTATTTTTTTAATAATACTTGATAATCACGCTAAAAAATGGCTATATGACTGGGAAATTGTATAAAGTATAAGAGGAGAAATAATTTGAAGTCTAGTATAATGCATCTTTTTTTTGGATTCGAATTCAGTCATATGAAATCTTATTTCGATGGGTTTTATTTTCGAGAATATTTTGTAAACTGAAAGAAATTTAGCGAACTAGAGAACGTGTAAAGATTGAGAAAAAAATGTGAATTTTATTTTACTGAGGAATGTTGGGATTTTCGAATTTTTGGATTATATTTTAGTTTACGTTTGAATGACAGTTTCGAAAGAAATGGGGAAAAATTTAATATCTGGGAACTCCTCATAACATTTTCAGGAATTTCGAAAGTTTTTAGAACTTTACAAGTTACAAACTATGTAAAATTCGAAGCAATTTCGAGAACTTCCCAAACTTCATTTTCACTTGACAGAAAATCGTGAAGTATGAAATTCTAAAAATTTATCAGGACTTGGAAAGTTCCAGTAGGTGGAGAATTTTTGAAAATTGTTCCATATTCCGAAGTTTCCAACGAATTTTTGGATCGTATATTTTAATTTATATCTGAAAGACACTTTCGAAAAGACATATAATTAAAACAAAATTTCGTATCTTCAGACCCCTCCTACAATTTTCAGTAATTTCAGAAATTTCTAGAACTTGACAAGTAACAAATTACGATAAATTTTGAGCAGTTTCGATAACTTTTCAAACTTGATTCTAACTTGAAAAAAAATCGTGAAATATAACATTCTGAAAATTTATTAGGACTTGGAAAGTTTCAATAGGTGTAGAATTTTTGAACATTTTTCCATATTCCGAAGTTTTCAACGAATTTTTGGATCGTAGATTTTAATTTATATCTAAAAGACACTTTCGAGAAGAAATATAATTAAAAGAAATTTTCGTATCTTCAGACGCCTCCGACAATTTTCAGAAATTTCTAGAACTTTACAAGTAACAAATTACGATAAATTTTGAGCAGTTTCGATAACTTCTCAAACTTTATTCTAACTTGACAAAAA
>JAPYZK010013310.1:0-10397 GCA_030522785.1 Platygaster equestris | reverse complement strand
AGTGTAAAGATTGTGGTTTTCTGTGTGAACTTTCTCGAAATTGTGTCCTATTACCTCCAGTTTTTCCGACTGGTCGAGTATCAAGACCATGTCGTTTTTGTCTGGAGGACTCGGAGTGATATTTAAACTTTTCAGGGCTTTGTCTGTTTTTTGACTTTGAGTGTCTTGATAATGTTGTTTTCTGTGTGAGTGTAAATGATTTTGAGTTTTTGAAACATTAGGGTTCCGTCAGACAGTTTGACGTCTTTGATTTTATTGGTCTAATAAGTGTCGACTGCCGTCCGGAATTCCTTAGTCATCTCTAGTTTTGAATCTGCTCTGGAGTTTTTAATGTGGCTGACCAGAGGTGCGGTGTGTAGTGTGTGTTTTCTGATATTGTGTAGTGTAGTAAGAAGCTGGCTGTTGCATTTCTTTAGATACTCAATTTTGTAATTAAGGAATTTTGATACTGAGTTATTTTGCTTGATGGTGGGACGCGAATTCTACAAAGCTTTTATAATATGGTCGTTGATAATCAAGTCAAGATTTTGAACTTCTTCGAGGCTGAGTTTCTCGTTTTCAGGAATATTCAAAACTGGAAAAGAGTTGAGTAATTCTTTGTATTTTTTCCAGTCTGTTTTATTCAAGTTATTGTTATGTTTGGGGGTAAGATTTCTGGACAACTCCATGACCCCATTAATAGTTATGTCCAATAGAAACGCGTCGTGGTTGCTGTCTATTGGGATATCAACGACTTCATCTCGTAGTTTAGGGTTATTAATTTTTATTCTGGCGTCAGTAATTGCCAGATCAATGGAAGAATTGTATAATTTGGAAGATGGTAATTCAGTGCTGTAAATAATGAAACGGTTTTCGATATCTCTTGACTCTTTAAATTTAAATAAGGCTTCGCCGATAACATTGTTAAGAAGGTTCTTTCAGCTCGTGTGCCGAGCATTGAAGTCCCCCGCTAGAACAAAATAACTATTGATGTTGGAAAGTTTAAGTTTGACAAAAAGTGACTCTATTTCCGACTAAAAAGTTAATTTGGGACATTTAGGGTGGACATAAATGGCGACCACGACAAGAAATTTATTCGTACCTACCTTGATGTTGACTGCCGTTGCCTCGAAGTAGGACAAAGCGGAATTATCGACCATGATTTCGCGGTAGGGGATATGATTTTTGATTAAAATGGCAGTCCCGCCCCCCAGACTCTCAACCCTATCCGATCTGATTATTTTATATTTTTCAAAAGTGAGTGAATGTTTATCTTTGAGGTGAGTTTCGTCAATTAAAAATATATCCGGGTCATGATCTCCAGTAAAGTTGAGGATTTCTAAGTTTTTCTGTTTTGAGATAAGGGAGTTGATATTTACTGCAGCTATTTTTGGACTTTTCGTAAAATACCTGTCCCCTGTCACGAGACTATTCATAGTAGCAGTCATTGTCCCAGGCTTCAATCGCCTGTTTGTTCGCGCTGACGTCATTGGCCAACTGCTCGATGCGTTTTTCGGAGGCATCGAATTTCGTGGTCATGAAATTCTGCATATTTTGCAGGAATCCCATGAAATCCCCATTTTTGGAAGCTTTTTGTTGCTGCTGTCGTTGGGGAGGGAGTGAAGGTTTGTTCACTGGTGCCCTTTGGTTTTTCTCTTCGAGGGTTTCAGAGAAACTTAATCCCTTCTCTGTGAAGCGGTTGACATTTTGAACTTCTAAATAGCGATAGCATTCAGTTGTGTTTTTTTCTTTTCGAGATTGAGCTCTGAATTCTCTCTCCTTCAGACAATCTCCAAAGGACGCCGGGTGCCCGTTTGCTCTGCAAAGAACACAGAACGTATCTTTCAGTTCTGCGTTCTCTGGCAGCGAACATATTTTTGGACCATGCCCCCCTTGACATTCAACTTATCAATACGGCATCGAGCAGTTGGCACTTGCATGTCTCTGCCTTTGACACCGCATACACTGCAGGTTCCCTTTTTTTTCGAATTATCCAACCTTACTCTAACGTGATCGAGAAATCGTACATCTGTCAAACTTGTCAGAACACTCTCCGCGGAAATTTGCACAATAAATATACGTAAGATCGTGTCATTTGGTTTCGACCAACGGGTCATCATACGCTCGACTCTAACAATATTTACATCTTAGAAGTTTTGTGAAATTAGCGCTCCGAGTACTTCTTCTCCTTCGTATGAGCTGTTAAAATCTTTCAAAACGACAGATTTCAATTTTTCTCCTCTCGGAGTATAAGTGTACCTCAAAGTCGCTGCATTCTCGAAACATTCATTGGCTTTTTGGAAGTCATCCAAATTTTCCAGCTGCAGAGAACTGAAAGAGTTTCGGTTCAAGAACAATGTAACCTCGACAATACCTGCTGATTTTAGCAGTTTGCAGGTGTCTTTGATGTCTTGATCCACAACGATTCTCGGGGGTCTCGGCTCTGGCTTCTTCGTAATTTTAGGATCTGGGACGGGCATCTTCTTCTGGGCGGGGGAAGGGATGCCGGTCTTTGGGTCCTTGGGAGTTGGTTTTCTCGCCTGGGTCGCAGACGATTTCAAGGCCTGGCCTTGTTCTTCTTGTAGAGAACCTCTGCAAAGTCGACGCCTTCTTCGACTATCATTTGCTGGTCCTCTTCGTCGATGGTGTCCAGAGGGGAGTAAGGGTTGGACACGTCAACGCTTTCGGTGTCCTTCCCTACTCCGCCTTCATTGGTGCTGACCTTCCGCTTCTTTCCGTTCCCGGTAGGCTTCGAGTCGTACTTCAAACGGTTGAGTTGCTCGTTCAAAGTGTCATTGTCTTGAAGAGCAGCTTGGAGATTTGCGCAAAGTTCTTCTATCGCGGCTTGCGTGGTAGCCTGGTCTTTTTTAAACTCCGACTTGAGCTCCTCCATAAGGCGCTGATACGCCTCTTCCCTCCCCTTGAGCTCCCTGAGCTCTTTGGAAAGGGCTTTCATTTTCTTTTTTTCGGAAACTTCGTCGTCTGCCATGGTCGCGAAAAAGTCGCGACTAGTCGTAACTTTTTTTTTGAATGGCCCACTACACCAACTCTTTTTTTTTCAACTTTCGTTCTTTCAATCATGATCCTTCCGCAGGTTCACCTACGGAAACCTTCTTACGACTTTTACTTCCTCTAAATAATCAAGTTTGGCCATCTTTCCGTCAAAGCCGCGAGTACGCGAGGCACCGCGGCGAATTCAGTCCGAAGGCCTCACTAAATCATTCAATCGGTAGTAGTGACGGGCGGTGTGTACAAAGGGCAGGGAAGTAATTAACGCGAGCTTATGACTCGCGCTTACTGCGAATTTCTCGTTCATGGGGCATAATTGCAAACCCCAATCCTCAGCACGAAGGGGGTTCAGCGGGTTACCCGGGCCTTTCGGCCTAGGAAGACACGCTGATCCCTTCAGTGTAACGCGCGTGTGGCCCAGAACATCTAAGGGCATCACAGACCTGTTATTGCTCAATCTCGTGCGACTAGATGTCGCTCGTCTCTTTGAGAAGATATGTATTTTTCGTTGGTAGTAAAAAACGCCCAACTGAGGCCGGGACGGTCTCCGATATACCATTTAACGCCCAATTAATAGGCCAGAGTCTCGTTCGTTATCGGAATTGACCAGACAAATCGCTCCACCAACTAAGAACGGCCATGCACCACCACATACTGAATCAAGAAAGAGCTATCAATCTGTCAATCCTTCCAGTGTCTGGGCCTGGTGAGGTTTCCCATGTTGAGTCAAATTAAGCCGCCGGCTCCACTCCTGGTGGTGCCCTTCCGTCAATTCCTTTAATTTTCAGCTTTGCAACCATACTGCCCCCGGAACTCAAAAACTTTCCTTTCGGGTAAGCTGCCCGCCGAGTCATCGGAAGAACTTCGGCGGATCGCTGGTCAGCATCGTTTATGGTTAGAACTAGGGCGGTATCTCATCGCCTTTGAACCTCTTACTTTCGTTCTTGATTGATGAAAACATCTTTGAATTCCACCTCTAACGTCGCAATACAAATGCCCTTATCTGTCCCTATTGATCATCACCTCGGGGCTTTCGAAAACCAACAAAATAGAACCGAGGTCCTATTCCATTATTCCATGCACAGAATTTTCAGGCTTTTCAATTGCCTGCTCTGAGCACTCAAATTTGTTTAAAGTAAATGTACCGGCCCACCTCGACACACGGTAAAAAGCACCACGATGGGATTTATCTTGGACCGCCGACGCAACGCGTCCGCAAGCGCGCGGCAGACGACCGCGTCCACCGGTAATACGTACCACCGTCAGTCAGTAACACCGCGAGTGGCAAACCAACAGCGTGGCATACATTTCAAATTACTAGCTTTTTAACCGCAACTCTTTTAATGTACGCTATGGGAGCTAGAATTACCGCGGCTGCTGGCAAAAGACTTGCCCTCCAAATGATCCTTGTTAAAGGATTGAAAGTGTACTCATTCCGATTACGGGGCCTCGGATGAGTCCCGTATCGTAATTTTTCGTCACTACCTCCCCGTGCCGGGAGTGGGTAATTTGCGCGCCTGCTGCCTTCCTTAGATGTGGTAGCCGTTTCTCAGGCTCCCTCTTCGGAATCGAACCCTGATTCCCCGTTACCCGTAACAACCATGGTAGGCGCAGAGCCTACCATCGAAAGTTAATAAGGCAGACATTTGTAGGATCCGTCGCCGGTTCTAGACCGTGCGATCAGCGGTAAGTTATCCGGAGTCATCAATTCAAACGTTCTCACGAGCCCAAAGGCCCGCTACAACGATTGGTTTCGTTCTAATGAAAGAGTTTCAAACATCTCTGGTCGAAACTCAAGTTGCATGTATTAGCTTTAGGAGTACCACAGTTATCCAAGTAAATGTGGGTACGATCCAATAAACCATAACTGATTTAATAAGCCATTCGCGGTTTCACATTATTTTTGCTTGTACTCAGACATGCATGGCTTAATCTTCGAGAGAAGCATATGACTACTGGCAGGATCAACCAGGGAGCTACCGCCACGCCGTACCGTGAATGAACCAAAGTACGCCAGGCAGCAAGGGATGCTCTCGCATTTTCATTTGTATAGCCCCGGCGTCGCTGCCCACGCAACCCGGTGCTTCGTCACCGCCGCACATGTCGGCGCACGACGCACGCCTCTCCGCGCCGCTATAGCTTTTTATATTTCATGTCTGTACAGACCGCCCCAGTTGCGCGACACACCTCAGATCAAGTGCATGCACGACAACGATCGTCTGTTGCGAACGTGCCTTCGTAGCAGCATGCACAGGCTCTCTTGTATAATGTGCCCGACACGCGAACGTGCCTTTGTAGTAGCATAGGCAAGGCATCGCCTTTTTGAAGCTTTCGATATCTAGCACGACTCGAGGACTAGTCTTCCGTGCAGAGCCTCCGGTGTCACCCCATCATCATTCGTATCATGCACGGCTCGCGTACGCGCCGTGTCCACAGTGATCTCTCTGCGTGGCGTGTGTCATTCGATACAAGGCACGAAGCCAAGTTCATTTTATTTGGATTTAGCTAAGCGACGCGTACGTGCTTGACGAAGAGATCTCTCTCAACGTTTCTTTTCCAGCATATAATATTTCGTGACCCGCTCTAGTAAGAAGCTCTCGGTCTCGGACTTGTTATGTTCGGTCACGGCAATGCAGACTTACAAGAATCAATGCAGTCGGACTAGAAAAATCAGTGACCGGTGGCAATCGCTCGTGTATGCTACTAGCCCGTGTCGCTTGCAGGCACACCGACGCCAAGTCCTCTCAAGAAGGCAGCCGGTGCACCCTAATGAATATATTTTTCTCTCACGTACGCGCCCGAAGGCGCTCACAGATCATACTTTTGTTAGAATTGCAAGAATTCTTATAACGCTCGAAATCGAGTGGGTTAATGCTCAGTGAAACAATATCACCACGTGGGGCTCGCGACATAAGAGCCAATCACTCTTTCGAGATCGGCCCGTCGCAATGTTCAATTCGATTCAATTCAAAAGGTGGTTCATTCACAAACACAAAAAAAATTATAGATTGCACAATGATAATAAACACAATCATAATACTTGAAAATAGAAATTGTACCGGCATACATGCACTCTTACAATGTTCGTTAAAAACTTCATACGGAGATATTTTTATTTTTCACAAGGTCAATAAATTTTGTACGCATACGCATAGTTATACTCTCATACAAACATACCAGCCAGAAAAAGGGGAAAAAAACTGGCTCGCGATCCATAAAATTATTTTCTACGCTTTCTTAGAAAATAATATACAACTATTTACAACTATAACAAGGGGGGGTTACAATTTATGGAAAACGGGGGAGCTAGTGATTGACATATTTTGTTTCCCATGACAAAGTTTTTACTAAGACAAATAATTACGGTGGGAAAGTTAAGACTGGTTATGTGAACCGACTGAAGGCCTGGTATTGGAAGGGGAACATATTATCCTACAAAAAAAAATTCTGATATAATGCTACTTAGTTTCTCTAGAACTTTTAAATATTTACGATGTTATATACACAGTATACAACGTTATTATTTATTATCTGAAAAAAAATAATGTCAATTTCGCAGCCAGAAATATCTTTCTGACTTATAGTAATCGATGTTCTTCTGTGTCAGCTATAAGACTGTGCTGTATCTTAATTTGTTCCCGTTCAGGAAGATATTTCTGGCCGGTGTATAACTAATTTTTTTATCATTACATTTTCTAGGAATATTGTGAATATTCGGATAGCCTAGGCTATCCGTTATGTAAGATCTACTGTCCAAGTGAGTAAACGCTTCAGGGAAGATATATCCTGAGTTCCTAGCCCTTTCGAAATATCCCTCCTGACCGTATATGAAGAACGGTATGATACTGTTGTTTTTGACTTTTCTTGTGTTAACAATGTAGTCTCTAGTGAGTTTAACTATGAAGCAGTCTATTCACGAAATAGCTGCTTCATTGTACAACACACTATTTTAAATATATTTCTTGAAGCGGCTTTCAGGGGATCGACGCATGCCGAGACATGTCCTGAGAACCGCCAACTCAAATTCGGTTTTTGTGGGGTTAGTTGTAAGGCCATTGTCTTTGTCAAATTGAAGCGCGTTGTTGTATGTGTGTTGTAGTGTTGCCTTGACGTGTCTAGGGTCTTTGACGGAAGTGTATATGATGTAGTCATCTGCACATCACATTGATTTTATGCGCGGATGCTCAATTTGGCCCCCTAGGTGTTGTAGGGGGGCCATAAGGATAGTAAATAAGAGAGGAGAGTTCACTGCTCCCTCTTGCAAGCCTTCTCTAACCTTGAATATACTTACGCTAATGTCTCCCTCGCAAGAGACCCTAAAGCTGTGGTTTTTGAGCATGTTTCTAACTCGCTTCGTGATCTCTGCTGGGAAGCCTAACCTTACCATACGCGCTAAGATAATATCTTGTGGCAGGGTGTCAAAGGCTTTTTCGACGTCGATAAGAATGGCTCCCACGCATTCTCCATTATTTTGCGACCACGCCATGTTAGACGACAGTTTGTTTACCGCGTGGACCACAGATTGCCCAGGCCAAAAACCAAACTGTTTGTCTGGTAGTACATGTTTCTCATGACAAAGGCTCAGTTATGTTCTGTTGATGATTTTTTTGTAGACTTGGTTATATTTGGGAGAAGACCGATAGGGTGGTAGCTCGAAGAAAGTTCGGGGTTCTTACCTTTCTTTTGGAGCGGTACGACCTTCGCAGTTTTCCAGTAGACCGGGAACTCCATATTGTAAAGAAGATTGTTGAGAAGGATTACGTAGTAATGAATGTATCTTGGGGGGGAGATGTTTCAGAGCTACGTTGGGAATGCTATCAAAGCTCGAAGTTTGTTTAGCGTTAAGTTTTCTGGAGATGTGTTTGAGTTCGTCAAAATTTGTAAAAATGCCAGGCTTCGTGTCGTGTAATGTGCAATTGGCTCTGTTTGTGTCTGTGAGTAGTGTAAAGGTGTTTTGGTTTTTCTGTGGTCTGTATTTTTGTATTTTGAGTGACTCTTTTTCCGCCCAGGCGCTTGCAGTAAGAGTGTAAAGATTGTGGTTTCGTGTGTGAACTTTCTCGGAATTGTGTCCTATTACCTCCAGTTTTTCCGACTGGTCGAGTATCGAGACCATGTCGTTTTTGTCTGGAGGACTCGGAGTGATATTTAAACTTTTCAGGGCTTTGTCTGTTTTGTGAACTTTGAGTGTCTTGATAATTTCGTTTTTTGTGTGAGTGTAAATAATTTTAAGTGTTTGGAACATTTAGGATCCGTCGGACAGTTTGACGTCTTTGATATTATTGGTCCAATAAGTGTCGACTGCCGTCCGGAATTCTTTAGTAATCTCTAGTTTTAAATCTGCTATGGAGTTTTGAATGTGGCTGACCATAGGTGTGGCGTGTAGTGTGTGTTTTCTGATATTGTGTAGTGTAGTGGAAAGCTGGCTTTTGCATTTCTTTAGATACCTCATTTTGTAATTAAGGAATTTTGATACTGAGTTATTTTGCTTGATGGTGTACTTGAATTCTACAAAGCTTTAATAATATGGTCGTTGATAATCAAGTTAAGATTTTGAACTTCCTCGAGGCTGAGATTCTCGTTTTCAGGAATATTTGAAACTGGTAAAGAGTTGAGTGATTCTTTGTATTTTTCCCAGTCTGTTTTATTCAAGTTATAGTTATGTTTGGGGGAAAGATTTCTGGACAACTCCATGACCCCATCAACAGTTATGTCCAATAGGAACGCGTCGTGGTCGCTGTCTATTGCGATATTAACGAGTCCATCTCGTAGGTTAGGGTTATTAATTTTTATTCTGGCGTCAGTAATTGCCAGATCAATGAAAGAATTGTATAATTTGTAAAATGGTAATTCAGTGCTGTAAATAATGAAACGGTTTTCGATATCTCTGATATCTTTAAATTCAAATGAGGCATCGCCGATTACATTGTTAAGCGGGTTCTTCCAGCTCGTGTGCCGAGCATTAAAGTCTCCCGCTAGAACAAAATAATTATTGATGTTGGGAAGTTTGAGTTTAACAGAAAGTGACTCTTTTTATGACTGAAAAGTTAATTTGGAACATACAGGGTGGACATAAATGGCGACCACGACAAGAAATTTATTCGTACCTACCTTGATGTTGACTGCCGTTGCCTTGATGTAGGACAAAGCGGAAATATCGACGATGATTTCGCGGTAGGGGATACGATTTTTGATTTGAATGGCAGTTCCGCCCCCCAGACTCTCAACCCTATCCGATCTGATAAATTTATATTTTCCAAAAGTGAGTGAAAGTTTATCTCTAAGGTGAGTTTTGTTAATTAAAAATATATCCGGGTCATGATCTCCAGTAAAGTTAAGGATTTTATAAGTTTTCCTGTTTTGAGATAAGGGAGTTGATATTTACTGCAGCTATTTTTGGACTTTTCGTAAAATACCTGTCCCCTGTCATGAGACTATTCATAGTAGCAGTCATTGTCCCAGGCTTCAATCGCCTGTTTGTTTGCGCTGACGTCATTGGCCAACTGCTCACAACTGTCAATCCTTCCAGTGTCTGGGCCTGGTGAGGTTTCCCGTGTTGAGTCAAATAAAGCCGCAGGCTCCACTCCTGTCGGTGCCCTTTCGTCAATTCCTTTAATGTTCAGCTTTGCAACCATACTACCCCTGGAACTCAAAAACAATCCTTCCGGGTAAGCTGCACGCCGAGTTATCGGAAAAACTTCGGCGGATCGCTATCAGCATCGTTTATGGTTAGAACTAGGCGGTATCTGATCGCCTTCGAACCTTTAACTTTCGTTATTGATTGATGGAAACATTTTCGGCAAATGCTTTCGCTTCAGTTTGTCTTGTGACAATCCAAGAATTTCATCTCTAACGTCGCAATACAAATGTCCCCATCTGTCCCTATTAATCATGACCTCGCTCTTCCGAAATCCAACAGAATAGAACCGAGGTCCTATTCCACTATTCCATGCACAGAATTTTCAGGCTTCTCAATTGCCTGCTTCGAGCACTCAAATTTGTTCAAAGTAAATGTACCGGCCTACCTCCACACTCGGTAAAGAGCACCACGATGGGATTCATTTCGGACCGCCGACTCAAAGCGCCCGGAGGCGCGCGGCAGACGACCGCGTCCACCGGTGATACGTACCACCGTCAGTCAGTAACACCGCGAGCGGCAAACCAGCAGCGTTGAACACAGATTCAACTACGACCTTTTTAACTGCAACAATTTTAATATACGCTATGGGAGCTGGAATTACCGCGGCTGCTGGCACCAGACTTGCCCTCCAATTGATCCTTGTTAAAGGATTTAAAGTGTACTCATTCCGATAACGGGGCCTCGGATGAGTCCCGTATCGTTATTTTTCGTCACTACCTCCCCGTGCCGGGAGTGGGTAATTTGCGCGCCTGCTGCCTTCCTTAGATGTGGT
>JAPYZK010013270.1:0-10189 GCA_030522785.1 Platygaster equestris | reverse complement strand
AATTTTTAAAAATTTCAAAATTGTAATAAAATACCACAAATTATTGAATGTTTCGGGATGACCGAAATTTTCAGAACGTCCCAATCTCTATATTTTCAAAATTTTGACTCAGCCAGAAATTTCTATCAATTATTCAGAATCCTCAGAACTTGCATAATTTTCAAAAATTTTCATCAAAATTCTTTAAGCCAATTTTTCAAAACTGTTGCACGATATTTCCTGCGCAAAATACGTTTAGAAAAAAGCCATTGTATACATTTTACATCTAAATAAGCGGACGTCATGTAAATAAATACGAAATGGTACATGAAAGTAAACGTCACTTTTGTACACTTATATTATTTACAAACTTTGACAGTAAAAAACAAAAAATTATATTTATGTCGAAGTATTTTGATCGATACCGTGCAACAAATAATTTTGTTGTCCATGTTTTATTGAGTGCAATCTTTGAAAACTTTTCTGGAAAGTATTGTTTTCATTCATCTCGTCTATTGTAAATACCGAGTATATAAGTATTACTTCGTAAAAAATGTAGGCGCCGGTGTAAAAAAAGTGACGGGAGGATTTTTTTCTAAAAGATTGATATGAAATTTGTCTATAGCGAATTCAGAAGTTTTATATGAAGTTGCGCGAGATGATTAATTACCCAAAAATAAACGATGTAAATTCTATTAAGTGAACTTGATAAATTACGAAAAAAGCGAATAATTTGTACTTTCTCAAGTTGAGTCGAGATAAAACATGTAACAATTCATAGCATTTATGATATATTTTTCCTCTGTATCTAGTTAATAGCGAAAGAGCGTGAACGCGTGGAAAATTATTTGTATACTTTGAAAAAAATGTACGCGTTATTATATTAAACGTTACACGAGAATACGAGTTGTTTTTATTTAGACTTTACCTGCGAAAAATGCATAGAATATTATGTTGTGGGCTGACTGGAGTATTTTCAGATTCTCAATTTTCAGATTTCATATAACCACATAGCCAATGTAGTGATAATAATTGTATCATCATTGTAGAACTTGATTCATACTGGTGATACGATGATTTGTATCAACTGCAACTGCAGCATTCTACAATTGAAGGGTGAACAATCAAAAAATGATAACCTACATTTCTGAAATTTTACACCGCGTCGGAAAAACGTTCGCATTCGGCAATTGTTGTTCGAAAATTTCGAAATTTTTTATGGGTGTTGCTCATGTGACCCTTCATTGAAAACTGTAACATGGTAAATCTAAACTTGAAACTTCACGAGATATGGGACTGCCATTGGTCAAAACGTCGTAACCCCAAGGGTGTGAACAATCAAAAGGTGATAACCCACATTTCGCAGTATGACAACTTATTGCACCCTACGTTTTTCCGCCATTATCGTACTTCTGAAATAAAAAGCAACATGTATTTTACATGGAAATGTGCTCAAAGACATGAGAAACATTGCCTTGATGTGCAGAAGTCAAATTTTCGCAAAAAAAGTTGAGTTTTGGTTCAAAATTGCGTCAGCGTCGCTTGCATGCGTAAAGGAAAAATGGCGTCAACACAATTACACACAAAAAAACCGAAATTTATCACCAACACGAAGATCGTACAACGTTGAAGTACTTCTGCATGTTTATATAAGTCGCTTGAAGTTGAAAATGTACGAAATAACGGGGCGCCCAAATCAAAAAACGCGAATTTCGCGAAAGAGTCAATGTAGGGTTACCCCCTTTTGATGGTTCATGCCTCTGGTGTTAACGAATTCTGATTTTCGTTAATTCATTAAAAATATTTCGCGTGCATATAAATATGTGATATCTATACCAAAATAAGAGCCTATTACGTACTAGAGAATTTTTTAGCAAAAAAACGCATTTTGAAAAAAATGCGGGTTTTCACCTTTTGATTGTTCACCCTTCAATTATGTATAAATTACGATCGTACATAGTTCGTACATCAATTTAATGATTACACGGTTATACACTTCCAGAACAATCAGGGCTATTAAATAGTATATTTCGTATCAAGAGGCACAAACAAGCGTTTTCAAAAGTGTGTATTTTGCTTACGAGCGAAGCGAGTAAGAAAATTACACGAGGGAAAGCGTGCACCTTGATACGAACTGTACTCAGTGGCGCCGGAACGGAACAATCTATCATATTCCAATTTCGTGATGAGTACAAAACATGTGGGGCAAATCACATCGAGTGTACTCGCCCAAAAATTTCCCAGCTCCGATTTTGATCGAACTTCGTCAAAGTGTTGTGTTACAGGTCTACATCGAGCGTGTGAAATGGGGAGAAAAAAAACGGGTTGCCTAAATCCAGGGGCCCAAATTTTCGCCTTTTTTGCAATACGTCTGTATTTGTTGAATAATAAGTCCGATCATATTGTGCTGAGAAAAAAAAACGCATCACATTTTTTCTAGGTTTTCGTACGTACTTCACGACAAAAATGTTAGTTTACATGTTTGAGCATTTTTGGTACTGAAAAACGCGAATCCAATAACATCGCATTTTTCCCGAATACAGACTATTATAATATTTTTTTAATAGTGCTTAAAAGAAAGCCTATTCCTTTCCCTCTGAATGAGTGAAAGATACATGACGGGATCTTGACATTCTATCGGCGAATAAAGGCGTTAGAGCCCGCACGACCCACGCGCCGAACACGCTGATCAGCCGCATAGCTCGGTGGTTGGTAGACATAAATTTTTGTAATGCCTTCAAGGCATTACAAAACATAATATCTTTTAGATTAATCGAATAATGAAACGTAGGTCCCTCATTTCTTCTGATCATCCATTTTTTCGTGTAAGTAACGGATTTCAAACATTAGTTGCCATATTTTTTGTTAAACGAGAATGGATGTTTTCTTGTGTATAGGCTCACAACATGAAGATGAATTCACGCTCAATGTCTCCCATTGGACAGCAGTAACATCGGTTGAAAAACGAAATATATTTATGAAATATAATTATGATAAACAATTTATTACATTACATTCGTTGACTCTTCCGCAAATTAAAGTAGCGCAACATCCCAGCAACAAATCCATTTCTCGAAATCTTTCGCACCATGTGGAAGATTTTGATATAAGATCTAAGTGGCATCTCGGCGTGACTTTACATAGAAATTATAGGGTAAGGTGACGGCACTGAGGTAACATTTAGTAACACTTACGATGCATTCAAGTTTGCAAGCGTCGCCGAAGAATCATATTTTTCATTGCGACGCTTTTTATGCTTGGGCGAAGAAAAATTCCACAGAGACAAAAATTCCACAGAGACGCAAATACGGTAAAGTTCCGCAGGAAGCCATATAAAAACGGCCAATGGATCGAAACATGAATTCGCTAGTGCTAAGAAGATAATACCCGGTACACAAAAATATAACTATTTATTCCAACTTTTTTAACGACTACGGAACTCATGAAATGTTCGTTTCATAACGAGTGTATAGTTTTGGCGAATATATCACGGAAAAAAAAAACGAAAATAATGTGAAAGATTATTGTTAACTATTACAGACGACGCGTTTTTCAACTGATGTTACCGTCCAATGTGAGACATTGAGCGTGAATTCATCTTCATGTTGTAAGCCTATACATAAGAAAACATCTATTCTCGTGTAACAAAAAATATGGTGACTAATGTTTAAACTCCGATACTTACACGAAAAAATTGATAATTGAAATAAATGAGGGACCAACGTTTCATTATTCGATTAATATAAAACATGAGGCATAACAAAACTTTACGTCTACCAACCGCCGAGCTCTGCGGCTGATCAGCGTGCTCGGTGCTGGGTCGCGCAGGCTTTATTCGCCGATAGAATGTCAAGATCCCATCATGTATCTTTTACTCTTTCAATGGGGACAGAATAGGCTTTCTTTTGAGCACTATTGAAAAAATTTTTGAAATGTCTGAATCAGGAAAAAATGCAATAATGTAATCTCATTCGCGTTTTCCATTACTTAAAATGCTCAATAATGTGAACTGATATTTTCATCGTAAAGTACGTACAAAAACCTAAAAAAAATATGTGAAGCTTTTTTTCTCTCAGCACACTGTTATCGGACTTATTCAACGAATACAGACGTACTGCAAAAAAGGTAGAACTTCGGGGCCCTGTATCTAGGCAACCCGTTTTTATTTTTGACCCCTATTTCACATGCTCGATGTAGACACAACACTTTGACTTCCGGCGCCACTGACTGTACTTTTTTTATCGAACACATCAAACAAGCGTTTTTGTTGTTTTCTTTCCGTTACCCTCATTATTCTTTTTCAAATCGATGCGCTACAGTCCGCCGTCAAGCTGCAATATATATAATGTTTGTGTAGACACCTAAATAGGCGTTTAGCCCAGGGGTATGACACTGAATAGGTGAAGGCGACCCCCAACTAATTGTTATAATTACTTAAATAACAAATGACGTACGTGGTGGGGGATTGAGGAATAATGACACATAATAAAATTTTGTATGGGTTAAAAAATGGTCGAAACCGTATATTGATATAAACAATAAGCGATGTATATTAGGTAATAAGCATAAAAATCGATGAATTCAAAAAAATACAAGTACAATTAAATGATTGTGGACAACGGCGCGGCTGGGGCGGTGAAGTCCATCAGTTGATCGTCTAGAGGGAATCCCTCCGGTCCGTCGTCGTCGTATATCTTCTTGACGATGATTCACGCTGTGAAGCATTTGAATACCGCTCAATCGGCTGTGGGGGGACGCTATGTAGCGTACCGACACTGCTGTTAGAAGCGTCAAGTGCAAAGAAGCGCCGAGGATGCAAATAAGCACAAGCCCGCTATGTAGCGTGCGAGTGCTGTGAAGCGTCCTCGATTCCGTCCGCTATGTAGCGTTCGTGCTAAGCCCCGCAAGTGGTTAAGCGAGAGATTGGCTCTTTAATTCAATTCAATTCAATAATGTGCTTTATTCATAAGGTACTTTATACATTTTTGTACATGTTTGATTCTTATATATTTGCTTATAGTTACGTGAACTTTTATCAAATTGTTGTAATTCTATGATGTGCTATGATGTGAGACTGGCTCTTGCCGTCCGCGGAGCCTTTTTATGTGGCTCGACAGCGGCGGCGGCGGCGTCGATGCGCGCGCAAAAATCCGAGGTGGAAGATGCGCGAGATTTTGCAGGAGCGTATGCGCCCAGTGGCGTAGGTATCCAGGGCACCGGTGAGTTTATGGTAATTGATTATATTATTTATTAATTGTTATTCATTATATTATTTATTAAGCCGATTATTATAAAATAAAAAAGGAAAAGTTTATGCGTAATTATTTATAAGTTGTTACGTATAACATAATGTCCCCCATAGGAACTAAACCGCCGTAGGCGCGCAAAGTACTTGTGCCCGACAGAGCAGGGGGCCCGTCGCCTGGATTGACCCGAGTCGATCTCAGCGGGAACGCCGCGAGTTCAAATCGTTCAAATTCTCTGCGATGAATTTCGTGCCTTCCAAGACGTATTTTATTGAACCGGTCCTCGACATCAGCTTCGGCAGCTAAGAAGTATTAGAGAACTAATACTTCTTCTCTAATACTTCTTATTGGCAGCCTAGTGGTCTAAACGCTAAGGCTCGTGAGCTCGGATTGCGACAGTTAGAGGTTCGAATCCTGCGTTTATCAGTTTTTTTTCTCTAATTATTATTCACATCTCTAAATATTGCATTATTATTTTCCGCACTTTGTTTGGAAATTTTTTATTTATCTTCACACTATGATCAAGATATGGAAATTAAATCTGATTTTAAAGTTGGAAGTTTTTGATCTTAATATTAAATGACAATAAGTGATTACATTGGAACAATTCGAGTTTCATAAATTCTTCGTCATTATCGTGCGTGAAATTTTACGAATTTCAAAGTTACGTTATCAACGAGTTACAGATGTATCATATTCAGGTTTACGGTTATTATGAGGTTAATTTCTATAGTTTCTTCGAATTCTATATTTCCGGTCGCAAACTGAGACTGGAATAATTTCGAAATTGATGTACCAATTCAAATTCCCACACGTTGTTTTCATTTTTGTATTCTTGTAAGGATTGCTAGATTGATTTTTCCATTTTTTTCAAATTTCTTTGAGAGAAAGTCACTGAAATTCAATCCATTCCACCTTAATTAAATTGAACCGCTTCGAGCTTGTAGTAGTTCGATTTGGATCGATTAGGGTGAATTTCACTCTTTTTGAGTGACGGTTTACCTCGAAGGAATTCAAGTTATTTTATGGATTATAGATTACGGGTGACATATTGGATTTAATAACAATGAAATAAATCGGAAATATTCATTGTATAATATCAGTTGGCTGAAGTTATTTTCAACTTACATAATGATAGACTTTTCTGAAACAAAACCGAACATTTGCAACAATTATCGTGAGACTGGTGGAAAATTATCTTCACAATGAGCAATATTTATTCGCTTCTATTCCGAATATCCAATCCTTATGTGATTTACGATTTTCTCAATGTCGTTGTCAAAAAAATTTCGCAGAATTCATTCCGAATTGAAAAAAAATGTATGTCACATTGACACACGATAAAGTTGGCTTTTACCTAAATATTTGTTGTTCCTTCAGTAAATATATAATTTTTCATTTCATATATATTATGACTATGATAAATTATATATTTCATTAATATTATATGTTTCATAAGGTATATTTTGTTATTGTCATTATTTATTGTCATTTTTTAATAAATATAGCTGAAAAAGTTTGATTCTAAACAACATTTGAAAGACTTTGCATAAAAATAAATGCATAGGTCCGTAATTTTGTTGCAAAAAATGAGCAAAATCAGCTACGCGATTGGAACTCGAGTGAAACTCGATCGCCACAATCGAGTCACGACCGTTAGGGATGTCACCAAAAATATAATCAAGTCCATGAAACAATGTGAACATTAATCTATAGAAATCGTCGTTACGAAAACACATGAATAAAAATATCGTGTAAGAATTTAAATTGATACACCAATCTCGAAATTCATCCAGTCACAGTTTGCGACCGGAAATATAGAATTCGAAGAGACTGTTAAAATTTAACTCATAATAACCGTAAATCTGAATCTGATAAATCTGTCACTCGTTGATAATGTAACTTTGAAATTCGTAACGAGGAATTTATAAAACTAGAATTTTTCCAATGTAATCACTTGTCATTCAATATTAAGATCGAAAATTTCCGAAAGTAAATTCACATCTACTTTTCATATCTTAGTCATAGTGTGTGAAGATCAGTAAAAAATTTTCAAACAAAGTGCGGAGAATAATAATGCAATATTTAGAGATGCGAATATTAATTAGAAACAAAAAACTGATCAACGCAGGATTTGAACCTTTAACTGTCGCAATCCGAGCCCACGAGCCTCAGCGTTCAGACCACTAGGCTGCCGAAGCTGATGTCGAGGACCAGTTCATTGGAGTACGTCTTGGAACCCTGGTAAACCTCTAACCACTCAGATAGGTGGTTGCTGGGTGGTTACTAGGTGGTTGTCAGGTAGTTAATATTTTCTTGCTTTGGAATCATCAAAAATGCATTTTTCCAATGAAATTAATCATCAGTAGGTAATTTCCTGATTTCAATTGGGAGGAATACAGCACAAAATAGTCTAAAATAATACTAAAACTTAATTTTTTTCAGTAAATTATTAGATCCTACCTTATCGAAAGTTATATTAAAATCAATAAATTTCCGTATTTTATTCGACTATTACGCTGTATTTTGCCCGATATTAATTGGAAAATAAGCAAATAAGATAAATGTTAGTGTAAAACTCACATTTTGATCAATTCTGTAATGAGGAAATATCAGCCCCTCGACAACCACCTAGTAAACACCCAGCAACCACTTATCTGAGTGGTTAGAGGTTTACCAGGGAAGGCACAAAATTCATCGCAGAGAGTTTGAACGATTTGAACTCGCGGCATTCCAGCTGACATCGACTCGGGCCAATCCAGGCGACAGGCCCCCCGCTCTGTCAGGCACAATAGAGTCCCTACAAATAGTCGACTTTTTCCGTCACATGACATGACACGTCATGTCATATGACATGAGCAAGCGTGACATGTCATGCTGCATCTATATAGACGCAGCAATGCAAAAATTTCAGAAACTTTAAATAGAGAAACGCAGAATCTTATTTTTCTAACTGATTAAAAATTTGTCGAAAGTACCAAAGGTTACTGACTACTGTATCTTCTGTATAGTAATTTGTTTATATCAATGTATCAATACATACAAATTGATCAATATATCATTGATATCAGTAAATGATATGATGTACCGGATGTAAACTAGAATTAACTGAGATGATTTCTTGATATATAGTAATAGCATATTTTTAACATCAATATAACGAATTAGATTACAGAAATTTGTCATGTAATATAATTATATATTAACTACTAACTAGTTAATGTATAACATGTACTAACAGTTGTTTGATTTTGTTTGCCGTTGTTTTTGTTCTCGACAAAATTCGCTAGAAACTTTACTTCGACACATGCAATCAAAAGATTCAAGAAAATTCTGAAAAAATTTACAAACAATGGGAATTTTCTTCAAATCTGAATATCTACAAATTTATATATTAGTTTCCTTCCAAATTTGTGAATGCCCAGTTAGTAAACGGTAAACGTTTCTTCAACGTTTATAAAACTATCAAATGTCCGGTTTTGAAGGTTGGTCAAACGTTTTTAAAACGTTTTTATTATAAGTTTTTTTAAACAAAATGAGCGGAGCGGCAGCGGTCACCCGTTCGGAGCGGCTTGTGGGATACGGGCCTTTGTCAGACGGTTTTCAGGGTAGAAGAATTCGGCCGATAAAAAAGGATGGCGATTTCGTGTACAATAAATTAATGAAATGTCGCGCACAGTATAATTATTGTTCTTTCGAAGTTGCATTAAAAAATGAATATAAAGCTACGCGCGCAACGATTCGAGAGGACTCTAGTTCGACAGAAAAAGCGAATAGAAAAAATGATGGTCGGTGAACATTAACATCAGACAGTGCAGACATTGTAAAAACAATATTATTATTTATATAAGTTACTTATATTTGGACCCGATCACGGTACATTGCGCGCAACGTTGACGAAAAAATATTTTCATTTTCCACATATCCTTGGACTTTGCACACGCTCCATATCAGTATGAGGAAGAGTAAATCTCATATTTCATTCAATACTTCAGCTGGTCTTTTTTCTAAAGCCCCTGAACTGGTTCAGTTAATATTTTTTCACTGATGAGGTTTCGTTGAGCAGAGTCGAGTCAGGCGCGCAATGCAATTGAATGAGAATGCTATATTTTTAACAGCAACGTGAAGAATGTACAATTTACAAGTTTCTGAGCCGTGTGGATTTTCGAATGTTCTAAACAGCGTTGCAAAAAATGATTTTCACAAACCCCGGTCGTTGAGAAAATGATATTTCCATTTTCCACATGTCTTTGAACTTCGCAGACGCGCGATATCGGTATATGGAACAGTAAATCTCATCTATAATCAAATATTCCAGCTGGTTATTTTTCTGAAGTCCCAAAACTCGTTCTGTCATTATTTCACTGATGAGTATCCGTTGAGCGACATCAAGTTAGGCGCGCAATGCAAAAAAATTAGGTGCCATAACAAAATAACGGAATTTCATCATGACAAATCAGTACTTTTTCCTGATAGGGCAGACCGGGGCTGGTTGAAAAACTTTTTTTCTTTGATTTTTTTTTCGGAAGTTAGGTCTTTTTCTAATTGCTGTGAAGTGTGGATTGATTGTTCATACCCATCAGTTACAACTCTAAATTTTTTGGAAGCCTCAGATGAATTTTTGTTATCGTGACACTTGTTGAAATAAAAAAGAAATTTTGTTTCAACCCGCCCCGGGCACGGGGTGGGTTGAAACAGTCGTGAGGTAAGTTGCAACAGTTGAGAATATGATGAAAAGGAATTAAAGTAGGTACCTCCATATAAAATTATAGTAGGTATTGTTTTACAAACTAAAGATTTATTATGAAAATCTGCATTATAAAAAAAATATAGAGGCATAATTATCAAGTTAATCAATTTTTTTCCGAATGTTTCTGAGATTTCTTCGCTTTTGCTTGTCTCTTCTGTGAAGCCTGCATCTTCTCTTCTCGCAAAGCAGCTTTGACGGGTGAGTCAGTGAGGAT
>JAPYZK010013246.1:0-10436 GCA_030522785.1 Platygaster equestris | reverse complement strand
AATTCTGGAGATCGGTAATTTCTAATATTTTTGAGAAGTTTATGTACTTTCCGACAATTTTAAAAATTTTGTGAGTTTTGGAAAATTTGAAAAATTCTTCAGTAGTGCAAATTTTGGAAATTACGAAAGTTTAAAAATTTTCAAAATTACGAAAGTTTTCAAATTTTCAAAATTAAACGAATTCCGTGCATTCAATGAATTTTGTAAATTTTGGACATTTTGAATATTTTAAGAATTTCAAAAATTTCCCAAGTTCTGTATTATTCAGGACTTTTTTAATACTCCGGAAATTGTTGGAACTTATGAAAATTTTTGAGATCTCGAGAATTCTGTGAATTTTGGGAATTTCGGAAATCGTGATAATTCAAAAAATTATGGAGATTTGCGTTGAATTTTGTATATTGCTGTGAATTCATGAACTTCCCGGAAATTTAAAAAATTTTGTGCATTTGAAAAATTTCCGAAATGGTGTGAATTTTGAAAATTACGAAAGTTTCGAAAATTAAATGCGTTTTGTATATTTTTGTGAATTTTGTAAATTTCAGGCATGTTGAATATTCTTTAAATTTCAGAATTTCTCGAATTTTTCAAAATTTGTGAATAGTTTAAAAATTTTGGAACTTGTGAAAGTTTCAAAGACCACGGGAATTTTGATAATGAAATTTCGGAAATTTGGAGAATTTTGAAAATTCTGAAGATCGTCGGAAATTTCTAATATTTTTGTAAATTCATGAACTTCCCAAAAATGTTGAAAATGTTTTAGGTTTTGGGAATTTAAAAAATGTTTGGAATCGTGCAAATTTTGGCAATTACGAAAGTTTTGAAAATTTGATGAATTCCGTACATTAGATAAATTTCGTGAATTTTGAAAATTTTGAATATTTCAGAAATTTCCAAAGCTTCCATAAATTTTGGAATTTTCAAATAGTTGGAAATTTTTTTGGAACTTATGAAAATTTTGGAGATCCCGACATTTTGTGAATTTTAGAAATTTCGGTGATTTGGAAAATTTGAGATATTCTAGAGATTTTCGGAAATTTCGGATATTTTTAGATATTGATAAACTTTTCGGAATTTTTGAAAATTTCGGGATTTTCAAAATTTTCAAAACGTGCAAATTTAAGAAATTACAAAAGTTTCAAAAATGTAATGAATTCCTTACATTTTATGAATTTTGTAAATTTTAGGACTGTTTAATATTTTTGGAATTGAAAAAATGATAAAAAGTTACAAAATTTTGGGAATTTTGCTATTTTTTGATATTTTCAAATTTTTATGACTTACGAAAATTTCAAAGATCTCGAGAATTTTGAGAATTTTAGAAATTTTGGAAACTTGGAAAATTTCAGAAATTCTAAAGATTTTCGGAATTTTTGGATATTTTAGTGAATTTATAGACTTCTCGAGAATTACTAAACATTTTTAAATTCCCAAAATGTTCGAAATTTTGTAAATTTCTGTAATCACGAAGGTTTTGAAAATTTCGTGAATGTTAAAAATTTCAATAATCTGGTAAATTTCATCAACTTCAAAAATATCTAAAATTCTTGAAATTTCAGAATTTTCGATAATTTCAAGAGTATAAAAATCCATAGTTCATGTAGAAAATTTGAAAGTTTAAAAACATTAAAAACCAAAATATTTTTCTCTAATTCCAAGGACTTTCATCAATTGTTAAAAAAATCTTCCAAATTCGAAATGTTCCATACAAAATTTTCTTGCGCATTGAGGAAAATTTTTATAATCTCTCAGCATGTAATCCGCCATGTACTCCATCGAACAGCCAGTGCGTAAATTCATCATCGCGATTTAAATCGGCATCGTTGACATTATTTATGCATTTGCCTATTATTCATGACGGTAATGATGATCGTAATCATTTGTATAAACCGTATGACACACATTTTTTTATCGTCGTAATTATTCAGTGAAGTTGTCATTTTTTATTTATATGGAAGTTTTAATCATCTGTTCATACACCAGAGATTATTATTGATACCCTCAAATGGCAACAGGTCAAGTAATATTCGACTTAACCTCCAACTTTTAGATACATTTCAAACAGACGTACAAAAAATGATCAAAAATTCGAAGAGTAGATTGATTTTAGACCTCCAACTTTGACCTTAATCTCAAAGTTGACCTTCAACCAGTTTGGGATTAACCTTGGAGGGTTGAAGAAAATAGGCTGTCATTTTTATCAGACTTTTTGTTGGTTCATAGGATATGCTTTGGTCAACTACAAATTCAGTTACGTTTTATTTATTTGAAGAACTTTAGGATCGTCCAGAATTATTATTAGATCCATCCAAATAAATTTGTCTCCGGTTCAACGTTATCGAAATTCGACTGCAACCGTAAAAGTTGCGATAAATTCGTTAGGGCGGATTATTTTCGTACTTCGGGGCGCCATTGATCTGCGCAAGCCGGTCCGAGCGAGCTTAATTTACGATCACGCCGCAATAAACTTTAATTAACCCCGAGCTTCGGCATCGTCGATAATTAAACCTTTGAATCCTCCCGAAAAAGCTCCGTTTCGATCGTTATTCTTTCATCCATTTTCTCCGCATTGGATTTGACGGAAATGAAAAACTTCACTGTTCCATATCCTTCAGAAACAACTTCTCCCAAATCATTCCGTACTTTTCCCAAGGCAGAAATCCGTGAGAAAACGGCCGAATTTCCATCACTTTTCGATCCTCGGATTCTTGGCTAATTGCAGCAAGAAGCGGGAATGTTCATTGTTCAAAGAAAGGGAAGTGAACCACCGTCCGATACATGTGTCGCATACCCCGTAGGAGTTCATTACGAAGAAAGCACTGGACACATAACGGCTGGAATTTTAACGGGACCGATACGAATGTCTTGCGTATAAATCTTTATGTGCAGCCTTTTAACCCAGGGACGTAGGGTCCTTCGAGCCGGATGGAGATTTTTTGGCGCGTCGATTTCAAACAACTCCGCATTTTTGGCTTTCATTCAAAAATCGGCAATAGTATCCTACGATATGGTGTATTTTCCACGGTTTTTTATACAAAAAACCGCTTTGTATTAATCTTTATATGCAGCCTTTTTACCCAGGGACATAGGGGGAAAGGGTCCTTCGAGCCGGATGGAGATTTTCTGGCGCGTCGATTTCTGAGTACTCCACATTTTCGGCTCGTATTCAAAAATCGGATACGATTACCTTTGACATCGTTTATTTTATACGGTTTTTCACACAAAAAACCACTTTGCGTGAATCTTTATGTGCAGCCTTTTTACCCAGGGACGTAGGGTCCTTCGAGCCGGATGGAGGTTTTTTGGGGCGTCGATTTCTAAAACTCCACATTTTCGGCTGTCATACAAAAATCAGACATGATAACCTTCGATATCGTATATTTTCTACGGTTTTGTATACAAAAAACCGTTCCGTATAAATCTTTATATGCATCCTTTTCACCCAGGGAGGTAGGGTCCTTCGAGCCGGATGGAGATTTTCTGGCGCGTCGATTTCTAACAACTCCACATTTTCGGCTCTCATTCCAAATCGGATATCGTATTTTTTCACGGTTTTTTATACAAAAAACCGCTTCAATACTCTCCCCATAACGACTCCTGCGGCCTGTTATTACCGTGAAAATTTCAATTGTCCAAACGACGTAATTGACAGTTATCCCGTCCTTGGCCGCGAATGAATCACTCCGGGGCGGCATTAGTGGACGAAAATTTATGAAAAAAGCCCCGAATGAGCCTTATATGGAGGCGTTTAACATCCTATCGATAACGCGTCGCTTCGCGGAGCATAAAACTCGCGTTAAAATTTAATACACGAATCTTACCGCGGAGCCTCATTATGGCACCCTAATAACGCTGATGATACGAATTACGGTAAATGAGCTCGATATCGTTAGTCATCTTGTTATAATCCGCGGCTGCAGTTTCCTCCCCCCCCTCGACCCCTGTACACAATTTATGGATGAAAAAAGGGGGGGGGGGGGGCTTGAGATTGTCGCGCGTGATCGGGAATTATTGGGGTACGGGTAACCGATCTTTACGATCTTCCAAGATCTCGACTGGCGATTACCGATCGGAGCTCATCCGGAATCGATTACACCGCCAATTTTTAAGGGGTTGTGATAAATAACTTTTTTTCATGTCTCGTAAATTCACGGCCTTGAATTTCGCGAGGCGCAGGAATCGCTTAATCGCTCGTAATGACGGTCTTTGCGACGATTGTTGTCGAAGTTTGATGGTCGAAACGAAAATCGAGGCACGAGGACGTAGCCAGAAATTTTTTGTGGGGTGGGGGGCGCGGGGGGGGGGGGGGGGGGGGGGGCGGGGGGGGGGGGGTGTGTGGGGGCGGGGGGGGGGGGGGGGGGGGGGGGGGGGCTGAAGAAATTTTTACTCGAAATTAATTCAACATCAAAAAGTCGAGTTTTAATAGAATTTAGAATTTTTGAAAGTTTTCGAAGAAATTTTGAGTTTTCGAAATCTCAGGAATTTCTGGAATTTTTGAATTTCTTTAAATTGTGAAAATTCTGTTGTTTTTGAATTGTTTGAATACTCCAAACTTTGAAAATTCGCGAAATTGTTGAAAATCTTGGAATGTTTAAAATGTTCGAAATTTTCAAGTTCCTCAGAGTTTCAGAAATTCGTGGAATTTTTCGAATTTTGATAATAATGGAAGTTTTGTACATTTTCAGAATTTTTGAAACTTTTTCGAATCTCTTCTATTTCCGAAATTTATGAAATTGTGAAAAGTTAGAGAATTCCGGAAAGGTAAAAATTTTTTCAAATTCTCTGAACTTTAAAGTTCTTCGAAATAGTAGAAAATGTTAAAATATGTTGGAAATGTTTTAACAAAACAAAAGTTGTTCGAAATTTCAGAAATTCGCGAAATTTTCGAAATTTCAAGAATTATGAAAACTGCCTTAACTCTTAAGATTCTTGAAACTTTTTTGAATCTCTGAAATTCCTAAAAATTTTGGAATTCTGAAAAATGTCAAAATAATAAAAACTTTCAAAATTCTCTAAATTATTGAAAATCTTGAAATGTTACAAATCATCAAGTTTCTTGAAATGTTAAGAATTCGTTAAATTTTCGTAATTTCAAGAATTATAAAAATGTAGTAAATTTTCAGAATTTTTGGAACTTTTACGAATCTCTGAAATTGACGAAAATTTTTGAATTCTTGCAATTTTCAGAATTCTAGTAACTTCCAAAATCCTTGAAATATGTACGTCAAACTTTGAATATTTTCAAAATCGTTAAAAATGATGAAATTTTGAATATATTTCAGATTATTGAGTTTCTAGAAATATTAGACGTAAAATTTTCGTTATTCCAAGAATTATGAAAATATCGTGAAATTTCAGAAGTTTGAAAACTATTTAAAAACTTCGAATTTTGCAAAATTTTAAGAATTTCGAACATTTGCAAACTTCTACAAACTTCGAAAATGTATAAAATCCTCCAGACTTTGGAAATTCTCAAAATTGTTTAAAACCTTGAAATGTTGAAAATGTTCAAAATTATCAAGTTTCTCGAAGTGTTAGGAATTCGTAAAATTTTCGTAATTCCACGAATTATAAGAATATTGCGAATTTTTAGAATTTTCAAAACTATTGGAATACTTTGAATTTTCCAAAATTTTTGAAATTTTGCAAATTTTCAAACTTCTAAAATTCTCAAAATCCTCCAAACTCCGAAAACCCCCAAAATTGTTAAAAATCTTTAAACGTTGAAAATGTTCAAAACTATCAAGTTTTTCAAAATGTTAGGAATTTGCAAAATTTTCGTTATTCCAAGAATTATAAAAATACTGTGATTTTTCAGAACTTTCAACACTTTTTCAGTAATTCGAAATTCAAACAATTTTCGAAATTCTGAAAATTTTCGAACTTCTGAAAATTTCTAAAATTCTCAAAATCCTCCAAACTCCGAAAATCCCCAAAATTGTTGAAAATCTGGATATTTTTTTACATTTTAAACGTTTCAAGTTTCTCGGAAACTTTAAGACTTATTAAATGTATTATGGTAGATTTGGAACACTAATTCTTAAGATTGTTTGAAATGGCAAAAAGAAAAGCTCTTTCAACAAAACTTTTTTTATCATGCTCCAAAACATTTGTACTCGAAATTTGTCCAGTGCTGGCTTGAAATTAATATGTGGAAGCCGGAGGAAAAAGGGGGGAGGTCATTTTCCGGATGGACGGGTTGTAATTGAAGAATAGCCGAGTCGATCGTTTTTCCAACCGATTTTTTGCCCCCGAGCCCTTCATCACTCATCGGTATGCAGGTTCAGCGTCGAGGAGTACTTATCCCAAGTTCGCCGTGCAATGTTTACTGTTCGGTTAGGTTGTAGATTGCTTTTATCTGAGATCTGGTCTCTTCCGGCCGAGCAAAGGCACAGAACGCGTCACCGGGTAGCCGCTACCACTCACGCGAAGAATTTAAAATCGTGCCTCTTCATCCTTTATTGGCGATTCGACTTAGATCGAAAATCTCGCGTGTTGCCACACTCGCTACGCTCGTGAGGCAATCTCCACGCTCGAGGAATCTCCTCTTTCTCCCACTAGTCGCACAATGTACTATTTCATGTTTCCTCTAAGAATCAAAGTCACTAATTCATTGCTCGAAACACATCCCAAGTCTTTAACCCAGCACAAATAGCCCATTCGTAAATGAAACTCCAGAATCGAGATCATCTTCGCTGCATATTCATGTTGCCCGAATAATCGATTCCTTCAATTAAGAGCAAAGTAACGGTATCGCGGATATGTCGAAAAACCAGCTCTGCAAAAGTTCAGAAATGATTCGAGTAGCTTAACCTAGGGCACTCTTCCCTAAAATGGCCGAGGCAATTAAGGCGCAACGCGACTACCGTTAATAGAATTATGCTGGAAAGTAGCTTCTCATATATCCTGGTGGTTAATGAACTCGATAGTTCCCAGTGTTGTCGCGCGCCGCTCAAACAGCTCGCCCTTTTCCTCCTCTAATTTCCGTTGTAATGAAGAGACAACTCTTCTCTACCTCCGCGTTCCAAAGCTTCGCGTTTCTTTTCTTCCTGTCTCTTCATTATGTCATTATCATTTTCTCGACACTCGGAGTATATATGATTCCATCTGGTAGATATGATGTGACTTTTTGACGGTTGTTAGAACACAATGGTTGATGTTATCATTTTCATGATAACTTATGAGATTTTTAAGGCGGTTGAAAAATTGAAATAAGTTAGTTCTAGTGTAATTTTGGAAAAAGACTGCATGACTGATAGTTTTTTGCTATTTACGTAGTAAGAAAACGACAACAAAATATTGGTAATTTTCAACTATTTACGACAGAGTAAGTTAGGTACGCACTTTAGCGACTCAGAAAACAGCAACTTGTAAGTCAGGTAGGCACTGTAGGAACTCTATATATTGGTTAGGAAGGCACTTTAGCAAATAGTTATATAGTGACAGTCGATCGTATGTTAAATACGCACTTCAGCAACTCGGAAAACAACAATCTTCAGTTCGGTACGTACTTGAGCCACGCATATAAAACTAGTTGTGGGTTAAGTACGCACTTTAGCAACTCAGAAATGCAACCGATCGTTGGTTAGGTACACACTTTAGCAACGTAGAAATTAAATCACTCATGTTCGCACTTTGAGGACTTATAGAAAAGCACTTGTGGGTTAGGTTCGCACTCTAGCAAATCGTACATAATGATGTTTTATTGTAGGTTAGGTACACACTTTAAACTTTGGAAGAAAATCATTCGTTGAATAGGTATGTAGTTTAGCAACTCATAGAAAACCACCTGTGGGTTAGGTAGGCACTTTAGCAAATATGTATATAGTAATATTCAATCGTACGCCAGTTACGCACTTTAGAAACGCATAGAAAACCAGTTACGTGTTAGGTACGCACTTTAGCAACTCATAAAAATCACTCGTAGGTCAGGTAAGCACTCCAGAAAATCGTATATGATGATGGTTCGCACTTTAGCAACTTGAATAGTAAATCACTCGTTAAATAGGTACGCACTTTGGCAACTCGTAGAAAACCACTTGTGGGTTACGCAATTTACCAACGCACAGAAAACCAATTGAGGGTTAGGTACGCACTTTAGCAACTCAGGAAGAAAACTAATTGTTGGTTAGGTGCACACTCATTTAAGATGATTTGTAGGTTAGGTAAACACTTTAGCACCTCAGAAATGTAACCTCTTTTGTACGCACTTCAGGAACTCATAGAAAAGCACTTGTGGGTTAAATTCGCACTCTAGAAAATCGTATAATGTAATAATGGTTAATTGTAAGTTAGGTACGCACTTTAGCAACTCATAGAGAACCACTTGTGGGTTAGGTGAGCACTTTAGCAAACCTAACCTAACCAAATGTTGATGGTGTTCTGTCTTAACGTGAGACACGTGTCTCAAATTTGGACACGTGTCAGAACATGACGTAAGACACATGTCTTCAATTAAGACACGTATCGTGATGAAAGACACGTGTCTTAAATTAACACACTGAAACCTGACTGGGAAAAATTTTTTTATTATGTAATGAGACCACTAGCAAACACTTGAATTCGACTATTTTTATCTCAGAGAGCCCCACTTACACTATTTAAATAATACTAAACTATATATTTGAATTGAAAACGATCTCTTAAAAACTGGCTCTCCTGTTATAACCAACAATTTAAAATCGGCAGTCTGTAAAAAATCTCTTTGATTACGTTTTTTGAACCCGTTCCGATAAAGCAATAACGGAAAACGTTCAAGGAAACGGTAGATAGTCAAATATCGTCGATCAAAGTACAATTGAATTTTTGACCGCTCGCTCTCGACGATCATTCGTAACTTAATCCTCCGATTTGATTAATTTCCCTTCCGTTTCTCGAAAAGCACCACCGGCTACGAACGTAATGACTTGTTGACGCAACTTATTAGCTCGATGGAGCTGTAGAAGTGAACGAAACGAAGCACTCGGGGCGAGAATGGAGGCTTTTTTTTCGACACCTCGTTCTAACTGTAAATGATAATGCCATTTGCGATATGTACTCGCGGTTGTAACTCGCTTCAATTTGTCTTGGGATCTTTAAGGCAGCAGGAGGAAGTTTCGCACTGATTTTTCAGTGGTTTATGGTGACGGTAGAAAAATTGTTAGTGAATCATGACTTTTTCGATTTTCTGTCAGGATTCGTGATTTTCCGAATCCTAGGATTTGGAGACTCGCCAGGATTCGGAAAATTAAAAAATATAAGTTTCCGACACTTTTTATGAAAGTTGCGAAAAACCTGAAAGCTTCGAAGCTTTGATATGAATGTTACTAACGTCGAAATAGGAATAGCTCGCGTTGAAACAGCTCGATATCGTATTTATTTTCTCATTTCCCAGTCAAACGACTTTTTTTGCGCCGGAGGCGAAATGAAAAGTGAAATTCCGAACGACTGAGCGAAATAGCGCGCCGTGATAACGAAAGCTCTCGCAGCTATATTCAGATGAGATTGCGAACGAAGTGTCTCCGCGTGTAAAACACGACTCCCGCTTGGCGAACCGTGACGAGTTGGCTCTTTTCTCGCGTTTTCCTCTTTCTTATCGTTGGCTTTGCGAGATAGTCGAATTACTCGGGAGTTTCTGTAGCTGCTTTGCTCTAATCCGGGGCTTAGGCTAATTCTACGTTATTGTTCGGGACAGGGAGATTTTAGAAGCGCTAGAGATGGGAAGAAAATGGGGAGAAAATTGAAATTAAAAAGGGGAAAGTGTGTACTTTTTTTTATTTTGCCGTTTTTTGAGCACTATTTTTTGGGGAGGGACAGGATATTTGAAGATCGTGGGAAAATGGATTTTTTTTTACTAGTTGCAGAATGTATCATTATTTAATGCGATTGATTATTAGTAATGAATATAATATAAAAATATTGATTTATATTAATGTTATATTAGTATGAATATATTTATAAATTATGATTTAAGACCATATATTTGATCTGTGAGAAAGGAAGAGAAAATTCAGTGTTTTTGGAATTTAAATTTTGATGATTCATTTTGATAAGAAGATTTTGAATTTACAAAATTCGTATTAATGATCAAATGAGTTTAAATTATGCCATTTTATTACTTTGAAATTCCGAAATTAATGAACGAGAGCGATTGAGATTTTTATTTTGGGTAGTCCAAAATTTATATTTTTGGATTTAAAAATTGAACAATCGAAAAATGAGAAAAAAAATTAATGAAAATTCTGTTTTACTTATTTTTAGATTTTTTCATTTTTCAATCCAAAAATATGAATTTTCGAATACCTAAAATGAATTTCTTAATTACTTCAATTCATTAATTTTTGAATTTCGAAGTAATAAAATTCTAACATTACGAAATTTCTATTGATTTTATTCACTAAGTGAACAATAATTTCAGAGTTCGAAAATTGAGAAATTCTGAATCTACGTCAAGTATG
>JAPYZK010013225.1:0-13424 GCA_030522785.1 Platygaster equestris | reverse complement strand
ATTTTTTATAGCGATTAAAACAACGAGGGAATAAAAAAAAATTTTTTTTCCCTTCACCCTTGGCGGTTGCCCTCCCCCCCCCCCCCCCCTTGTCACTATTACTATTAATTACAACCACCAACATTTATCAACATCGATGATAAAATTTCCGTCCGCATTTCCAAAAAATCCACCAAGATAACAGGCTCAATACCCACGTTATCGATACACTTCAACTTGACAATCTCTTCAAAATCGCGAATTCCAAAAAATATTCTTATCATTAAAGTTTAGACGATCGCGAAAGTGATTAATAGCTTTTTTATGTTCAACGGAAAAATCTTCATATCAGTTCCATTGATAAGGCTTTACAGGAATCAAACATGAATCAGCTGTATTATCTAATTATCTTCCGAATTACAATCGATTTTGTTCCTTTTTTCACACTCGATGTCATGATAATTAGATAACGAAATCTTTCCATAAAATTGTCTTCAGCTTCTAATTTCTATAAAAAAAAAACTTCATCACCAAATTCATTCCAGTGAAAGCTTCATTTTCAATGATTTTTTTATTATCATCAATTTTAAGTACACACCTCGTTGAAATACGCAACGACCGCAATGATTCATGAATTGCATAAATTAATTGATTGATACCCATCAGTCATTTACATAATCTCATCAATCACGCTCTTACCACAAAAATAGAATTTTTCTCCGAGAGAATACGTTGTGATAACTGGAATTATGAGCTACGTCTGGTATCAATAACATTTATAACTACAAATTAGCATGCTGCAAAAAATTCCTCTTCTGATTTGAACGCTCGAGTCATTGCACTTTTTAAACCGTAACTAGACGTTTGACTGATTTCGTCATTTTGAGAATTCTTTTGCGTACTTCGGTTGAATTACGGTCATTAAGTTTTCGTTTCGGTTTTTCCTTGGTAAAATAAGAACGCAATTTCTTTGCCTGGCGCCAACTACACGTGTCACGCAACGTTTCCGGGCGTAATTACGCTGATGTAATGTACCGACACTGATTTCGTTCTCCGTACTTAAATTGATATGATACATATGGAAAAATTTTTTTTGATGAAAATTTATGAACGAGTTTTTATATAGTGCTTTTTTTAGATCGGATTCGTTGAATTTTAATATTTACTCTCTTAATTCCTTAGGGTGACTTTTCACTCCATATAGAGTTTAGATACTGCCATTGAAAAATAATATATAAAGAAAATCGACTCTGACAGAGTGAAATTTCACTCTAAAAGAGTCGATAATACCCAGTAAACCAGTGACTTCAAAACGACCGCTTTTTGTGACGTTCTAATAAAATATAATTTAAAAATAACGTTATAATGATAAAATAAAAAATGTATCATTAGAACGTCAGAAAAGCTGGTCGTCACTATCATTAATTATTATAATATTATACACAATGATCATAAGTTATCATAACCCATAACGAAACCCCCCAAAAATGACTTCAAAAATCACATCGACCATCATTCAACATAAACAACCACAAAATGTGAATTAACTCCACTATCACGATAATCTCAATTTTTTATCGTCTTAATCAATCTCCCGACCTTGCATTTTTTTCTCCAAGAAAGGAATGTGGAAATAAAACTCAACTCCCTTCAATTAAAGTCACATTCTTTGAATCTCACCGCGATCAGATAATTGAAAAACGAAATTCGCATCCTTCTCAGAATAAACTATCATTAAAAATCATCTAAACCACAAAACCAAATTTTACGTAACACTGCTGTCTATCTCATTTTCCCAATCATCATTCTTTTATGCGATGGTTACAGTCCAGTGCGTTTGCCTGATAAAATAATCAAACAAAATGATCGAATTCGGATACCGCCAAAAGTAAACAATACTTGTTCAACTTATCTAAAAAAGTCATCTTTTATCGATCTTTTTTTTTATGAAAAAAATGTGACCTGACAAAACTCGGAAATTAGTTCAGAAACCCAATTGAGATCAAATTGTTCAAGTCTCACAAACTTTTTATTTTCATTGCTCGATTTGAATCATGAAGTAACGGAACTTTGTGGAACTGACGCGTTTCTCGATTGTCATCGCGCACGAAGAAATAAAAAAAGATCGCAAGGTTACATTGAACCAGGACGTATAAAAAAAAGGTGCGATGCGCTCGAAAACACGTCGGATGAATAATTCGTGGCTCGATCGGGCGCCTTTATCAGTCATTCATTTATCATTTCAAATTTGCATGCGATTACTTTTTCAGCGCTTGAAAAAGAACGGGAATTCTTCGCCAACTGCATAATATTTGCGCAATCTACGCCGCGGAATCCGCGACACTCCAATGCATGCTTTTACGGTCTGGCTTTTTTCGCGAAATTTATTTAAAAAATGAATACCTTTTTTCGTACGTGTCTTATCGTTGAGTTATTCAATTTTATGCGACGCCACGCGTATTGTTGGCACGTGTTGTTGCGAGGATATTTGCATTTTGACAATGTACGAAAAAAAGAGTTTCGAAACTTGGAAAAAGTTTCCATAGAGCTTATAAGTGGTTATTCGTGTATACTAGGAAGTAAATAATTTAATTTATTAACAAATCTTCATTTTGTTGTTTTTTTTGTTGTTGGAGCGGGCGGGGGCGGGGGGGGGGGGGGGGGGGTTTAGATTAGGTCTCGAGAAAAATTTTTACCTGTCTGAAAAAATATGAAAAAAAAAATCCGCGAATAACTATAGAATGAATTGTTCGATTGTCTGAATATAAAAAAGGATTTTTTGATTTTTTGTAAATACACCAGAAATATGGGAATTGTATTCTGAAATTTCTCAAATTTCATGATTTTTTGGAATTATAGGATGCCGAAAAGTTTCGATACTTTGAAAATTCCAAAAATGAATAAATTCCAGACTTCGAAATACTCAAATATTTCAGAATCGTAAAAATTTAAAAATTTTAAAACTTTTAAAATGACAGGAATTTTGAAAACTTCGGAACTTTATAATTCCTTGAAATTTTAAAATTTTTCATAAAATTTCAAAATTTTCACAGCCTCGAAAGTTCCAAAACTTTGAAAATTTCAAAACTTTACAACTTCGAAACTTCAAAATCTTTAAATGATTTATGATAGTTTCCATCTTTATTTTTATATGAATGTTTTTATTTTGTTTCTCTAATTTTTCTGACGTATTTTCATTCTGTTTTTTCGAATTAATTTTTCATCATTTTTATAATTCCTTCATCTTTGAAAAATTAAAAATGTTCGAAATTTTACGAAATGTCGAAATTTTCCGTAATTTTCTCGTTCTTGAAAAAACCGAG
Source organism: Platygaster equestris (assembly GCA_030522785.1). Lineage (NCBI taxonomy): Eukaryota > Metazoa > Arthropoda > Insecta > Hymenoptera > Platygastridae > Platygaster > Platygaster equestris. The sequence continues at coordinate 10,122 of JAPYZK010013225.1, read as the reverse complement.
AAAAACCATAAAAAACCAATCATTAGTTTTCTACGGTGTTTTCGATGTCGCTAGGGCTTATACTAAATGATTATGTACATTTTTTTTTTAATATTCCTGAACTTTTACAAAGATTTGGAAAATTTTATCATGTACATTTTTGGGATATTTATTGAGAAATTTGCTGGAAAAGTAAACATCTCAAAAAATGTGAGATAATTTCTATAAATCGTGGAAATTTCTAAAAATAATAAGAAAAAATTACTAATCACAAAGAATTTCCCAAATTTAGCATAATTTCGAAATGTGTCAAAAAAATGAAATTTGAGGGATTCACGATTAAATCAAATTGCACAAATACTCTCTCAGTATTGAAAGAATCAAAGCAGTTTCGTAATTATTGAAAATTCCTTAAATTTTGTAAACAAATTCAAAAAACTCGTAAAACACAACTCATTGAACGAGCTTAGAGCATTATTTCTTGACAAATGAAATTTTCCGATTGAAGTGCCGAGAACTCTCAAAGTCGATTTGCGCGAGATGCTTGAATACAAAAGTTCGTTTGAGGGTTAATGCATTTTAGAGGCCGAATTCATAGGTTGCCCCGCAAAGTACGAGGTAATTGTCTGAGTGGAAGGTAATTTGAATCACGTCGTAATAGAGCGTACGGATCTGAGCTCGTCAAACACGATTAAAGCCGCGCGCGATGGATTTTCTTTCTGGACTTTGCCTCCAAAGACATTCAATAACATCGGAGCTATTGAAAAATCGTAGGAGCAACGCAATGCGTACCTTTAATTGACTCCTACTTGCTCCGCAATTACGTGCACTTTACGCATTTAATGTCCTCATTTTCCTTGGCTGAAATTTGAAAGTCAATGTCAATCAGCGAGTTCTGGAAGTGATAGAACTGATGAGGAAGATGAAATTTGTGCGAAAATGTTCTGGAGATTGAGGATGTTTTGTGTTAATGACAGGGGCGGATCCAGGAAAATATTTTGGGGTGTGTTTTAAAAATTATATTGATATTTTTTATATTTATTTAATGAGTAATTAGCGTCTGTAAGCTGAATTGAATGTCGTTTTTCAATTTTTCGATGGATCTTTAATTTACACTACTGAGTTACCTGTAGTTGATTATGGAGTCAATTTCAACTTTCAATTTCGAGTTCAAACTTCAAACTTCAAGTACGTATAAACTTCACGTTTGAACTTGAACTTCGAAATATAAACTTCAAATTTGAACCTTAAGCTCTAAACTTAACATTCAAAACATTCAAATTAACATTCAAATTCGAAACTCTGAACTTTGAATTTGAACTGTAAATTTCCAATATGAACTTCAAATAACAAATTTGAACTTTGAACTTCATATTTCCAATACAAACTTTGAATTTCGAATTTTAGGTTCGAAATACTATTAAAAACCCTAAATTTCGAATTTAAACTCCAAACTTTGAATTTGAACTTTGAACTGTCAACTCCAAATTGCAACATTAAATTCAAACTTGAAACTCCTAACTTCAAATTCAAACATCAAACTTCGAACTCTGAATCTAAAATGTAAAAAATGTAAACTTACAATTGTGAACTTTAAACTTCGAATTTGAACGTTGTACTTCAAATTTCGAACTTTGGTTTTAAAGTTCTACTGTTCTGAACTACAAATTTTCAATTTTATTAGAACTTCAGAATTAAAATGTGAACTTTGAACGTTGAACACCCCCCTCCCCCCCACTAGATCCTTCACTGGTTAATGATGATAAAATGAAAAAATTGTAATCCGAAGGATTTCGTAATTTGACAATTAGATGGACTATATTTTATTCTATTTCTGTTTCGGGCATCTTTCCCGAGTGCAACGACACATAAAAATCAAAAATCGGTTGAATTGGAAAAGAATCGTCATTTTTTACACGAAAACACTTTTTTATGCAAAAGTTGCGATTTCGTCAAATTTCATCTTGGCTAAAAATTTGACTTTCCTACTTTCTTGACGTTCGAAAACTTTGAGGGAGGGTGCGTTAATTGAAATTAAGAAATGTCTAATTAAGGACCACCTGAATAGATACATAAATAGCTGATTTCGAAGGAAATCCGCAAAATTTGCCAAAACTTAGATCGGAAAACTCGATATTCTGTACAGTCGTTTGGCCTGATTGTGCGAGGCCAATCGGAATGGGAGAAGTGGCGAATGTAAGGAGCGAAACGACGGTCGGCGACCGACGTGTCACTTGCACGTGTTACGCTGGCGCGTATCATCGTTCGCAGCACGCGACGGAATTAAAAAGGTCAGAGCGCGATTGCGGATCGGCCGGTTAGAGCGCCGGCTTATGATTATGCGGCCACTGGCAAAAAAAAACGCTTCTCCCGCATACGTTATCGTTATCGCGCGCGTTTATTGCACCAGTACCGAGGATATGACGCTCGGACACTTTAATTCGTCATTGCGCTGACCGCTTTATCAAGCGGGCCGATATTGGCGGCCTGATTTTTATTGATGCACGGGGATTATTTATTGCCATGACTGCGTAATCGTAAGTTTTTTCCGATGCGTTCGGTTAAGGTGATGAGGAGTTGATTCAGAAGTGTGGGGGAATTTAATCATCTTGATAATATTCATTTCATTATAATATTTACTATGTTAGATGAACTTTAGGCTTCAAAGTGAATCTTGATTTTTGTGATTTTACTTCAAATCTATAATACCTTGATAATTCAGATTCTTATAGAAATTTCCAGAAAGTAATAAAATAATGAAATAATGAAATACCTAATTTGAATTTGCATATTTGTTGAATTTTCATTCTATTTCGAAATTTCATGTTTCGACGACCAAACAGCGTTAAAAATTTGATTTTTTCCGAACTATAAGTCCAACATGCGAAGTTTCTCAAAGTTAAGGGTCGTTCATAAATTACGTAACGCTCTTAGTGGGGGGGGGGGGGGAAGGGACTTGCTCAACGTGATATTTTGTGACAGGGAGGGAGTCGAGGAGAATGTGACGTAACAAATTTTACAGCTATTCATATTATACTTTCCGATCGACACGATAGTTTAAAATTCTAACCAATTTGTAGAAAAACCGGAGTTCCCTGGCTCAAAATTGTGACCAATTAGTAATTGAAAGTTTTTCTAATGTCGACAAATTTTTTGATATATTTGATAACTTTTTGATGGAAATGTTCCAAAAATTATAAATTTGTACTCTTTTGAAATTTCTTCATATTTTTCGAATCGAAAAGATGTTCAAATTTATAACATATTTCGACATTATCAAATTTTAATCCATTCTCTATTTTTTTCGAAAAAGTTGCAAGCAAAAAATTGTTTTCCGAATTTTGAAAATCTTTTGCATATTTTGCGTATATTTTTCATAATATTTAAATATATGCAAGAAAGTTTCGAATATTCGTTTTGTATTTTTAGACAGAGGAGGGGGGGTGTGGGGGGTGGGGGGGGGGGGTGGTGGGTGGTGGGGGATCGGTTTGACAATCCGCAGAACAGGCGGGGAGGGGGGTAAAAAAGGCCAAAAATTGTGTCACGTAATTTATGGACGACCCCTTATATGAAGAAAATGAAGTGTTCATGATTCCATGGAAAATTTCACAATTGAAAATCATCCGATGAATTCGCAATCAGATTAATTAACAATTCTAATCTTTAATGAATATTTAGCAAATGAGTTGATTAGAAAGTGATTAATTTCATTTTGTTATTACATGCAAGAATGTTGATCTTGCAACATTTTCACAGTTAAATGATGAATGTAGTCAGAGGAAAAAATGATTTTAAAGGGATAAATATTCTCAATAATAATGTTTTTTCGCACTTCGAATTGGGAATAAAGAAATAAGTGGAATGTGTAGTTATTTTTTCTATGATTTTCAAAAAAGTGACAAGTTTTCCTCCTGTTTTTTTTTTTTTTTTTTTTTTTTAATCGGTCACTTTTCACACAAAAAACATTCGGTTCAATTTCTGTAAAATTGTCAAATTTCTTTAAATTCTTTAAATTTTCGAAATTATAGAAATGTCTCAAAAGTGTTGAAATTCCAAAAAAGTTTGTAAGACTTGAAAAATTGTTGGTTTGTTCAGAAATGTCCAAGTTTATTAAATAAACAACTTCTAAATCCTTAAAATTTAACGTACGTTCAAAATTCTTGCAATTTTTTTGAATTTTTTAACACGCTCGGGATTATTAACTTTATTCGACTCTAACCTCAAAAGTGGTACTTGAAATGTCTTTTTCGGTTAGAAATCGAATAAATACACTATTGCGTTTGCATCGTAAAAGTCAATTTTACAAAACGATTACAACTTTTCGTTTCGCAAAATCAATATTACTCGCACGTGCAATAATGTACTATTACACTCATTCAAAATCGCCCGTTTTTTCACCTTGTCCCGTTATGTGCTATTTTCGATCGACATTATCGATTTTTTTAAGACGAGGGGTGAATTTCGAAGAGTACACAATGTAGAATAGAAACAGGTCTTTCAATTCCTTTAGTCATTCAACTATAGAAGGATAATTAGCATGCACATATACATTAATGATATCGAATCCACGAGTATCAATCCGATATTACCTTGAGGGTATTTTCAGCGTCGAAATTACGTTAGGGAACTTGTACATAAAAATAAAACAAATTAATGGAAAAAAAAGAATCCCCCACTGAAAATTGTTCATCAGGTAAGAATTAACCGAACAAATAATTCTACTGCGTGATCATACTCAGTCTTTTTCATAATTGAAAAATAATCCTTCACATTCGCTCTCTGATTCGTCCGAATACCCGAAAATTTGGAACGGCGTGCATGTATTAAAAATTCTGTGGAAATGAGGAAAATAATGAGATAAAAGGATCGAGGGGAATGCTTCATTACTCGCGTATCTCGGGGCCGAAGCGCAATAATGATATTAAATAAAATGTCTCGCGTTTCATCGGTCCTCTCACTTTATGCTAAACTGGTTCAGCGTTCTAAATATAACCACGTGGTATGGCAATGTGTGCGCTCACGAGAGCGCTTTTCTGCAGCAGATGTGCTGCACCGACGAAATTGCATGGGACACACTAACCCCAAAGACCTTGATCGCCCTAACTGGTTCCCTAACTCTTTTCCCTTCTGTTTCTTTCTCCTTTCCTCTTCCTAAGCATGGGCTATGTGGAGTTGGTCGTTTCTTTTCTCGTCCTTGATCTACTCGTCCCGATCCGCTGCACGCGATGCCGTCTTTTTTTTCTGGCCCAGTCATATGGGCTTTAAAAGGGCCCTTCGAGTGGTCAAAAGTTAGTCCGAAGTGTGCATGTACAAAAGTACGGTCGAAAGTTGATAACCGGCGTTTTTTTTGAATAGTTTATAATTTAAAAATGAGCATTATGCCCTTTTATTTTTGAGTCGTCAATTTTGACTATTTCTCCTAGTGAAAAAGTGGTTGCCAGTAAATAGTCAAAAATGGCAATTAATTAGTCATTTTTGATATTTAATTAGTCTTAAATAATGTTGACTGCTGAAATTAACTAAAGAATCTAAGTAGTTCACTGACAAATCATGATAAAATGTTTTAGAAATGATGGAAATGTTAATTTATTCAAATTTGCGACGAACGATGAAATCTTGCTGAAATTTCTTTGAGTTCCAAAAAAAATTTTGAAGTTGTTTGAAACATTTTTGTAGAAATCTGAGGAATTTACAAATATCGAGGAAATTGTCCAATAATTTTTCGTGATTCACGTAAAAGTAGTCTGAACTCTGGGATACGTAAGATTTTTTCAGTCTTCTAACATTTTAAAAAATGTTCACGAATGTATAAAAAATGCACACAAGAAACCTCATTCTGACGATTTGCTAGGGATGAGCAATTACGCAACTGTCCTTTTCTCTCTCACAAGAGCAGTCGTTTGGTAAAAGAAAGAGAGAGAAAGAGCAACAGTGATGAAATTTAACTAATTGATGGCTGAAGTATACTTATTAAATTATTTTTAAAGTAATCATCTCATCTTACTCATCATTATTGACTGGTGAAAAAAAAAACAACCGTAATTTGAATAGTTTTGAATAGTTCCAGGGACTAACTTAAACTAACTAACTAACTAACTTAAATAAATTTATAATTTAAACAGTCGGAATATGACTAATAAAATTAGTTGAATTCGACTAATGTTGGCAACAACTCGCTCAGAAATAACTATTTGAGGACTCAAAACTACAATGACAGATTCAAATAGTAGAAATTTGATATTTTAAAGAATGGGTGTTATCAACATCTGACCGAACGGCTCTTCGGAAGGAATAGAATTTTTTTCGAAAAATACGAAGATTCATTTGAAATATCCTTTATTCTGAAACAATCATATATTGTGAAAAATTGAAAAGATTCATCTATTGCTCGTTTTCCTTTCGAATGTACTTGAAAGTTTCACAGAAAAATCAAAAACAACTGCAGAAGACTCTTTTTCCTCCACTCATTCCTTTACTCAGCACAGCTTGTATATTTAGTTTGTTTGGGCCCTTCACTTTCTTCTTTCTCTATTTTCTCGCCCTTGATCTACTCGTCTCGATTCGCTGCATGCAATTTCATCTTCTTTTTTGGCCCAGTCTCGGGTTTCAAATGGATGCATCGCGTGATGAAAAGTTAATCCCATGTCCGCGGCTGTGAAGAACAGAAATCGAAATGCGAAAAAATTCCTATCATTTCAGGTTGATTTTTTGTTACTTATACAGTCACACGGAGAAAACAATATGGTTGCCTCAACCATATAAATAGTAACAAATGTTACTGTTTGTATGGTTGAGGCAACCATATAAATAGTCAATTTTGCGCCTACCATATATGTGGTTTCTACAATCATAGATATAATCGTACCAACTATAGTTATATGGTTGTACGAACCATAGATAACCGTATGGTTGTGTCAAACATACATATAGTTAGTCTTACAAACCACAGATATGATTTGCGCAAATATTACTATTTATATATGGTTGGGACAACTATACTGTTTCCTCCGTACACACAGAGAAGACGGTATGGTTGCCTCAACCATATAAATAGTAACATTTTCGCCAACCGTATCTGTGGTTTTTACAACCATATAGTTGTACCAGCCGTATAAACACGTATATGGTCGTACCAACCATTTGTAGAAACCACAGATAAGGTTGGCGCAAATGTTACTATTTATATGGTTGAGGCAACCATACTGTTTTATCCGTGGAAATTCTCGAAAATTACTGACAAACGTCGAAATTTTTACCTTCTTATAAGTATCTTCTAAAATTCTCAAAAATCGATTTTTGAGAATTTTGTATGTTCGAAAAAATTCACGAAAGTCGCCTCAATCAAAGCTATCTCATCAGCGTGTTTACAAATAGAAGGAAACCAGAGTCGAATATAATTTTTGGCAACCCCCGAGATCAGTCTCGACTCCCACGTCGTCTACGTTCGAGAGCGCCGGAAATAGAACATTTCTTTTCTGGAAAAGCGTCGAGAAATGCACGATTCAAATAAACCGCGCTCGCTTCAAGCATTTTCCCCCTCCTCTTATTCTGTAATTGTTTACACGCGCGACACGCGTTCACCCCCGAAAAACTTCCCTTTCGCGACGACCTTGTTAACCTAATTACCCGTCGATAATGGAGGTGCGTTTTTTATTGGATCGATTCGTTTGTAATCATTGAAATCGCCTTCTTGTGTCTTGGGCGATCGAATTCAAACGATCTAGTTAGTATAATGAGAGAAATTTTGGGGATAGACATACTTTGGATTTAATTAGATCAAATGTGGTTTTCATTGGAGAATAGTGATTATTAAAATTAATTTTGACCGAATAATAATAATTTTTTTCTTCAATATTCAAATTCGAATTTCACTGTACTAAAATTTATAAATCCTACTTTGATACAGCAAGGAAATGTCTAGGGAACATCTTTTACAGTTTTCATTACACTGCACCCTGTACAATTATTTAGCTATTGAATTCATTTTCACTATAATATACGTAATACATAACATGCTTGGAATCATGAACTTTAAAATGAAAGATCGTGATTTTCGCCAAGTATTTACTATTTGATGTAAATCAACAAAAAATTCGATAAGTCAACAAACGTCTGTCTTCATTCCAAAAATCACTGATTTTTGGCCAAACCGATGCAGTATCGTATGCTGCCTAAAGACGATAAATTTGACATTTGTGATTGCGGTCTTTGGCTTCACCTCAAACTATAAAATCTCCCCCGCAAAATTTACTACAGCAGCTTAGTGGAAAATGCTTAGCTAATCCCCCCCCCCCCCCAAATTGACACATAAAAAAACCTGTAGTACATCATTACGAAAAATCAGGGGCGAACGCATAGGGAGGTTCTAGGAGTTGAAATTCCTTCCAAAATTTGAACAAGGTTGATTATTTTGGTAAATAAATAAGTCAAAATTAGAATATACAGAAAATGTGTGCTCCAAAATTTGAACGATTCAATATTTTAAACTTAAAATTTTCTTCATTTTATGTGTGAATTTGGTAAATTGGAAACTTTGGAATTACTATTTTAGACAAAAGACAATTCGAATAGTATAAATATTAGGAAAATTATGAACTTCAGTTTGGAAAAAATTAATAATTGTACTAAAAATTGTGATAGATTGAAAATTCTTAACTTTTCAAGCATTTGACTGTGAACTTTCAAAATACTTCAAAATGCAAATTTTCAACTGATAAAAATCTAAACATAGAAAGTAAAAACTCTGATAAGGAAAAAGTAAAAAAATTGTACTTTCGAATCTGTAACATTCAATATTCAGAACTGCAAAATTACAATCAACTCGCAAACAAAAATTACAATCGAAAAAATGAAACTAAACAATAATATTGTTCAGATTCATTTCTGCATAGTACAGAAAAAATGGAAAATTGTGTCATTTGACATTTCAATTACAAAAATTTCCAAACCACAAAATTGTATTAAATTCGATACAAATTTGCAATAGCTTGAAAAATTTTCAATTTTTATTTTTACAGCGGATATTGAAAACAACGAAAACTGATATCATAGAAAATACGTAACTCTCAATTGCGAACATCGCAAGACTCAAAACTTCGCAGTATTGAAAAACATCAAAACTGAGAAAAATACGTATTTTCATTAATTAAAAATTAGAAAAAATAATGTCAGAAACATCAATAACCCCTCCTTAAAATTTTTTCCGCCCCCGCCGGAAAAATGCATCAAAAATATGATAAAGTCTCAATTTTCCCGAACTGGCGTAGGAAGAAAAAAGTCGCAACTTCAAGGTCACGCTCCCTTCCCATCTTACCCAGTGCCCCCACGCGTCTGGTACTTGATTACAAAAATGCTATAAATTAATTCGCGTCCCTTTGACTTCGACCAGTAACCGCGTAGGCGTACGCGAAAATTGCGGGACACGTGTCGCCCGCGAATTTTCCTCCCAGAGCGGAGCTTGAAGGTAAAGTTCAAAGGAAGCTTTCGGGCCGGGTTACTCGAGTGTCCGACGTACGACCGGCGACTTGGTATTTTCGTGGCGCGCAAGTTTGACGCGATTTTCCTAAACCCCGCGGTTTTGGCATCGGTCCGGTCTTTTCTGCGTCGTCTCCGGAAACTTTTCGGCGCCGTCGTGCTTCGGGGTGCGCTATTCAATTTAGTGTTTGTCGTGCTTCCGTTTCGAGCGAAAGCGCGCTTTCCGTGCTTTTTTTCGAAAAACTTTGACACGTGCGTGTCTTCGTGAGTTGGCGCAGTGAAGGGGCGGTGAAGAATATGAGTACTGAGGAGACGGTGGAGCTCGAAATGAGTGAGGTACCGAAGCCTTTCAATAACCAGCAGCCTACGGTGAAGATTATTGAGTTTTATTTTTAAACCGGGTATTTTTATTTCACCCGCGTGTATTTTTCCATGACACGAATTCCCGATCTCGTGATTGGGAATTGTGTTTTGTCAACATGGGGAGGAATTCTTGCGTCGATTTTCTAGGTCAGCCTGCAATACGCTCGGTGCGATTTATTTATTTGCTTGGTTTTTTTTGATATTCGAGAAAGGAAGTGTATTGTGAGTGAGAGTGATTGAGGGTGGAGTTTTTGTGGGGTTTTTGTATGATTTTTCCGGGTTTTTTAGGGGTTGAATGAGTAGGGT